>QGSO01000810.1:60562-100085 GCA_011037825.1 Carya cathayensis | reverse complement strand
AAACCAAATAACAATAAAATAAAATAGCATACACTAAAATGAACAAGTAAATTAAAATCAAGCTAACCCAAATAAACTCGAATTTAATGGAATAATTTCAAATCAATTAAAAAAAATTCAAGTCAAATTAAATAAAACAATTCAAATAGTAAACTTTGAATAAAATAATTTTAAATCATAACTTTAAAACTTTCTAGTACTACATCTACGAAACATGTGGTTTTACCCAGAGCCAAATCGCTCTAATACCACCTGTGACGCTCCCAACTCTCACATACGGACACGTAGAAATCGAGGCGTCGGGATGATAATAACACGGGTCACACATCCCATTGCCGAATGCCAAGTGTGTGTGTGCAAGCAACACGTGTACAATAAAATTAACGCAACGGTAATAAAAGTCTTACAACTCTAAGTACTAGAATTTTGTTCAAATACAAATTCGCTTAAAACACAAGCATACTAAAATATTACAAGTTTCGACATTGTTTCAAATCTAAATTATATAACATAAAGGTAAATAAAATAGTTCCCAAAAGTAAAACAACTCTCAATCAATAGTCTGGTGGAGCCCCCTCCTCAGGCTCAGCCTCCTACTCCTCAACCTCTGCATCAAAATCTACGGTACCAAAAATGGTGTCACAGATAAGTAATAATCCAAACACCACAAAATAAAAATATATTACACTCAACAATATGCATGAAAAGATGCCATAGGCATGTGTTCAAAAAAAAAATCATATTTTTCCACGCACGCCAAAAATCTCATTGTTGGCCCACAATAAATTCATTTAAAACAAGTTTTTGCCATTATCCCAGATAATGGCTCAAACCAAGAAAACCACCATTTTTCTGGGAAAATGGTTCACAATAAATCTTCTTATAAAACCTCGCCATTTTTCCAGAAAATGACCCATATCCAATATCCAAAATTAGTTCCAATTTAATGCATGCACCATGATCTCCCATAGGGATCATCCGCACACTTTAGCTCCTATGCTACACTGCAGGTAACAACCACGCATGTGACATCTAAACGAGATCTAGTCCCCGCTAGCTGAGGGACCACGGAGTCGACACGACAGCGTTACCGTATCGTGCAATCTGGTCGTCACCCAGTGACAACCCAAGGGATGTCACTCAGTATTATCCACTCCTGAGTGACCAGAAGAGTTCCACCGAGATAATACTCCATCCTGGCTTGGGGTTGTGATACATACGCAACCAAAAATACATTTACGCATGAAAACCCAGTTTTCATTTTTCAATACACGAACATGCATACACCATGGAATGCAAATGGTAGGACACAAATTTTTCAACAAATCTCAACATCAATAACAAACAATCAATTCCGTCCTCAAATCCATCCAACCCCACTCTCCTCAGAATTAGTCTGGAATAACCAACCAGTCACAATTTATTGTAAAGTAATAATATATTTAAATCAAATGAAATTTGAAAAATATTTATAGCGCTATATAATATTTTTCGAAGGATCAAGGGGCTACAAAAGGTGGCGGAAAAACAATATAACAGTGTAAAAACACTGTGGCCGTGGGTTGTAAAATACCCACTTTTGAATAGGGACAAACCAAGGCTTGTGATTGATAAGTAATGACTTAGAGGTATTTATAAAATTAGTAGAAGTGAGGGTTGGCCGTGGGTGGCGGCGAAAACGGCGGTGGGAGGGCAAAAAGCCCAAAACAGAAAAGTGAGATTGTGGAGGCTGCTCGGGCGACGGATTGGAGCTAGAAATAAGTGGTTTAAGTCGGTAAAAGGTCAGTGTTAAAGTGGTGAAGAGATGGTGGCTGGAAGTGGAGCGATGGCGGCACTGGAGCAAAATGACACCATGGCTTGAAGGAACTCGTGGTGGTTAAAGGTGGTTTGGATGGGGCTGAAATTTGGTGGGGATGATCACAGGACGGAGGGGAAGAAAATGGGGTGGGTGGTGTAGCACACGGCGGCAGCGGTTCTGGGCAGACGAAGAAAACGACGGGGAGGGAGGGGAGAAAGGTTTCGCGAAGGAGGAGAGAGAACCCAAAGGAGAAAATGGGGAAAAAAGAAAAANGGAGGGTTGGGAGGGGAGAAAGTTTTCGCGCAGGAGGAGAGAAAACTCATAGGAGAAAATGGGGAAAAAAGAAAAAAAAATAGAGAAAAGAAAGAGGAAAGAGAAAAAGAAAAAGAAAAAAAGAAAAGATGGGAAAAAGAAATGAGGTCCAGTCCTCACCTCTGGGGTCCAAAAACTAATCTAACGAAAATAACTTTAAAAGTTATAAATTGAATAGAATAATCTAAACACAACATCTAACTAAAATATAATAAATAACTAATAAAAATTAACAACAAAATTTTAAATCCAAAAATAAACTAAAATAAATTAAACGGCAATTAAAACTCAAAACAATAATTAATATTAAGAAAGTTCTACAAAATAAATTTCACAACTAAATAAATCTAATTAAAATTAGATAATTTAAGATAAAAGAACCAATATTTTAATTGAATTAAAATACTCATTCAATAAAAATACACGTAAAAACAAGATATCACAATAAATATCAACTAGCTACAGATTATTTATTTATAAATTTTTAAAATCTTATAATTTAATATATCAGGTTCTATTTGTTAGTTGTACAAATTTAATATTATATTTTTTATTTTATCTAATTTATTAATTATTAAATCATATTCCAAAAAATATAAAAAATTCGAATAGAACTCGACTTGAGCTCGAACTCAAATTAAGAGTTTAGTTTACTGAGTCAAACTTGAACAAAGGTTAAATAAAAATTTTGATTTCAAGTTTTTTAAATCCAGCTAGCTTGACAAGTCAAAGATAGGCTTTATCGGCTCGAATCGCTTATAGCCTTAAGCGCCAAATCTTATATATTAATTACTTGGATGAAAATTTATGATATAAGATTTCGTTATAATATTTCTCTTCGTTAAAACGCGTCAACCAAGGAGCATTACTTGTTGGATGTAAGCAGGGCCGTTGAGGTGTAACTAATAGGCGTTCGAAACACTAGTGGGCTCCATGTGCTAAGACCCATGGCATATTTTGCCAATGGGATGGCACACGTCATTATCCTGTGTTATTACCAACAGGATTGGTGAGTAATTAAGATATTAATCATCAATTTATTTGGATGCATGACTGCAGATATGTAAGGTCGCCTCGGTCCGAGTTGTCCCATTCACTATAATCTTCGTATCAACAACAACAGGGTATAAGTACATGTGTTTTGGAGGTTAGCACTCATGTCACCCTAGGTACTAGAGTGCATGCATTATATAAGGACTGTACACTAAGATGACATATTTATTTGCATCCAGCTTTTATCCGTCCTTTGGACTTGGGAATGCCCTTTTGCTGCTTTGCATACTTGGGAATAACTCGTTTGCAATAAGACTTGGAAAATGCCCTAGTACTTATTATGGATACCTTTTTCTAATGTCTTATCATTTTGTACTTACATTCATGAGTTTTCTTTATCTAAACCAAAGCATTGCATTAACATAAAAGGGTCTAGATATATGCGGGGATTTCTTAACAAACGTCTCATTATACCAATTGAAATTAAAATAAATAAATAAATTAGGTTTTGAAACTAAAAAATTGGTTCTTACCCATTTCCTGCAAATGGGGTGTTATCTTAAATGACGACTTTTTACAATCTGTTGTACAAACTGTGGTCTCACAATTGGAGGCAACGGTTGGTGACAATACATCGCAGTTTGTTGGCTTGAAATGTTCAAAGAAGAGACCGACAGCTTCATCCTCATCCTCAAAATCTTTATTAAGGAAAGCGAAAAACATAGCGGGATAGACGGCATGGACTGGCCTAATTAGCCGACGCTAGATTTCTTCACATGCAACTGTGATGGTGCATGGAGGCCATACTCTAATGGTACTAGAGTGGGATGGGTCAAATTGGATGAGAAATCCAATGGTACGATACGTGTAGCGATCGAAGGTGTTTCAACAAGGCAACATGTGGTGGCTACACCATGTGTGAGACTCACGGGCCAAGATTTTCATGATGGTTTCACATTGTACCAATAAGTGACACATTTTGGTTGCGAATACTATTTTCACCGCAATAAATTAACCACAAAAGGTCGTTTTTCTTGTAGTGTGGTAGAGAGTTGGGTAGTGAAGCGCATGTAAACATCCAATTGTTAGAATGTGGTAGACCAAGCCTAAACCGAACCGGTGAAAAGAAAAAACTAGAAAAATTAAGAGAAACCCTATAATCAAGGTGGTGCCGAAAATAGAATAGAGTGGATAAGAGGAGCCAAGGCTCCACCCTCCTCACCGGCAAAACAAGGAGATAGAGAGGATGAGGGACTTGTTATCCAAAGTGGGTTGAATTGGGCTGGTTTTGTAGAGAGAAGCAAGACTTTTCTCTCTCAAGAGAGAAGCAAAACTTTGTAGGCACTTACATCCATGAGTTGCTGGCAAGAATCACACGATGGCCTATATATGCTTCTTTCACGCAGGAAGCCGGCCAAGTTTGTTCTAGTAAAAGCTACTTAGAACTTGGCCTTGTTGTGGCTTGCGAGAGCACCCACATCCTCATGCAAGACAAGTTACCTTAGAATACATGACATATAGCGTGTTTGGAGTACTCATCAAGATACCTGACATACAGTATGTTTGTAATTCCTTTGATCTAGAAATCAAATGGATTGGCGTAGGATAACTGTCTAGAATTGCGAAAATTGGGATCCCTTGCAATCACTTGAAACCCAGAGAATTGTAGGAAATCTCAGTCCGAGACCTAACCATAATGTAATAATTAGCAATCATTACATGACTCGAGGAATCTTACGAAGCTTTTTTTTTCTTTGACCGAAGCTCTCGAGATCTTGATTTGGTGATCTAACTTTGAAACATGAAAGTACCATATCTGTAATCTGTCTATCATTAGACATCCATCTTTATTCCTTAACGTAACTACAATAATATTTTTTTTCTTTTTTATTGGGATATTTGTAAGGAATGAATTAGAGGCAGACCAAGCAATAATCTAACCTCGATCCTGTCAAGGACATAATAGTAGGGAGTCAATGTACCTGTTTGTTGAGAGGGCAGAGGCCAAAGCCATTCCAGCACATGAAACTGGTCATAGTTTTCAAAAGTTACATACATTTATGATTTAATTCGACATACAAGTCAATAGGCAAAAGATGACTTCGAGACAAATATAAAATATGAAGAAGATGGGCGGGCATCCATCCCAACCCTCTCCCATTTAAAGGCAACAGCTACAGTAAGCACAGTGGCACGCCACCCCAGATTGTGCTCATGCACGCAAAACCCACCCCTAGTTGAAAGCATAAAGAAATGTCAATTTCAACCCCTCCCATTCCCACACCAAATCGCCAAGAGGAGCGAGAATGCATAAAGAAACATCTATTACAAATTTACACTAGTTTTTTATTTTTTATTTTTTATTTTTAACAAATCTATTACACTAGCTAGTTGAAAGCCTACTAAAAGACATTATGGGATTTTGGTCTTTGGGGCATAAAATAACAAAAGAGAAGGCTTTAAGTACCTAAAAGGAGAGAGGATAAGTCAAGGGGACATAAAATCAGAGGAAGATCACACACCCTCACTGAATAATTCTTCTTATAAGTAACTATTCACCATTTACACCACGTACCTTATAAAAAACATCTATATACTCAATAAAAAATATCTCTATATCCTATAGAGCAGTGCTACAGAGAAGCCTCTTTATATTAAGCACACCGCACGCCAGCTGAGGTGGACTAATTATATTAATAAAAAAAACTCTCAATAAATAAACTGTGTTCCTCTCTCCAAACAGATTCCTGAGTTCTTCCATGGAGTTCTTGTTCTTCGCTATTGAGTTCAAACCCTCTCTCCGATCTCTACAATGCTGGATTTTTGCCCAATGGATATATTTTTTTTTTTTGGCTGACAAATAATATTAAATATGGGCTTTAGAAACACAGTGTTTTTTTTTTTTTTTTTGTGGGGAAGATACAAAGAAGAATGTGAAAAGATCGAATCTTCAAGCCTGATAGAACCAATTCCAAAGCTGAAAATTTGCCCGGCGTGGAAAGTGGCCACTGTCGTCCAAGTAGTGTCTATCCATCTTTTGATGAAAATTCTAAAAGAAATTTGAATGCAAGTGATCTTGAAAATGGGGGTAAAAGCTAGATCTGTAATTGCACTAAGAATCAACAAATCCAAAAGACCCAAATCGACAAAACCAAGCAAAATCAATCAACCAGAATTCACTTCGAATACTCAAGCTCTCGAAACACCGACCGGCTCAGAAAAAGTCCAGTTCTCCAAGCAAAACCCGCGAGTATAAAAAAAAACCTTGTGCCAGCATCACCCAGACCAACAAACTAAAAACTTGATAAAAAAAATCCTTCTCATCTCTTTATTCTTCATCACGATGTCATCACAGACCAAAAAACACGATCTCGATTCTCATCAACGGGCAAAAAAATGGCAGACCAAATAAATATCCTAACTGTTCACAAATGGACAAGGAGATGGGAGAAAGGATAAAAGGGTTGGGAGAAATGGAAAAAACAAGTGAACCTTAATGCCTGAGCTTTGTTGCGTGGCCTAAGCTACGGAATTGTTTCGTTGTGGGTGAGTCTCTGGAGGAAGGAGATGGGAGGAAGGGGATAGCTCTTCAGCCGTTTGGGTGAGCGGGCAAGCGAAAAAGGAAGTCTGTTATTTAAATGGGGTAAAATAGACCTTTCACAAAGGGTGTGCGGGGTGTGCTTTGTAACGGGGCTTCTTAGTAGAATTATTGTTCTTATAAATAGCTTACAAAGTTCGTGCTAGAGATTCATTGATTCATTAATTATTGAAAAATGTTAACTACTCTTTGACTTAAGTATCGAAGGAATTTTCCATTGGGTTCTATGAATTTTCCTTTCTAGTTGCAAGTTATTAGGGCACGCTGCAAGCATAACTAGAAATTACATCAACACTCCCAATTAGAGATTTAAAGGACCAAACCTAAATTCTCCCTTCCAAATCATCTATACAAACGTACCATACAAAGGCCAGCTGAGGTGGACTAATTATATTAATAAAAAAAAACTCCCAATAAATAAACTGCGTTCCTCTCTCCAAACAGATTCCTGAGTTCTTCCATGGAGTTCTTGTTCTTCGCTATTGGTTCAAACCCTCTCTCCGATCTCTACAATGCTGGATTTTTGCCCTATCGATTTTTTTTTGGCTGACAAATAATATTGAATATGGGCTTTAGAAACACACTGGTTTTTTTTTTTTTGTGGGGAAGATACAAAGATGAATGTGAAGATCGAATCTTCAAGCCTGATAGAACCAATTCCAAAGCTGAAAATTTGCTCGGCGTGGAAAGTGGCCACTGTCGTCCAAGTAGTGTCTATCCCTCTTTTGATGAAAATTCTAAAAGAAATTTGAATGCAAGTGATCTTGAAAATGGGGGTAAAAGCTAGATCTGTAATTGCACTAAGAATCAACAAATCCAAAAGACCCAAATCGACAAAACCAAGCAAAATCAATCAACCAGAATTCACTTCGAATACTCAAGCTCTCGAAACACCGACCGGCTCAGAAAAAGTCCAGTTCTCCAAGCAAAACCCGCGAGTATAAAAAAAAACCTTGTGCCAGCATCACCCAGACCAACAAACTAAAAACTTGATAAAAAAAACTTGTGCCAGCATCACCCAGACCAACAAACTAAAAACTTGATAAAAAAAATCCTTCTCATCTCTTTATTCTTCATCACGATGTCATCACAGACCAAAAAACACGATCTCGATTCTCATCAATGGGCAAAAAAATGGCAGACCAAATAAATATCCTAACTGTTCACAAATGTTTAAGGGACAAGGAGATGGGAGAAAGGATAAAAGGGATGGGAGAAATGGAAAAAACAAGTGAACCTTAATGCCTGAGCTTTGTTGCGTGGCCTAAGCTACGGAATTGTTTCGTTGTGGGTGAGTCTCTGGAGGAAGGAGATGGGAGGAAGGGGATAGCTCTACAGCCGTTTGGGTGAGCGGGCAAGCGAAAAAGGAAGTCTGTTATTTAAATGGGGTAAAATAGACCTTTCACAAAGGGTCTGCGGGGTGTGCTTTGTAACGGTGCTTCTTAGTAGAATTATTGTATCTATAAAAAGCTATAAGTGTGTGGTGTGTGATGTGAATAGTGGCTGATTTGTAGCAAAACCCCACCATCACTACGGCTGTTGCTGATGGCCATAACGCCAGCATTAGAATTACCATCGTTGTTGTCTGTCACGTTGATTTGCGCGGGCTTTTTGGAGGAGCCCTTGCAGAGCTTGACTGGGTATTTAATGGCATTGAGTTCCAGCTTACGAAGAGCAGCTTTACCAAGATCAACGCCACATATGTCAGAGAGCCTAACAAGGTAAAGCAGTACGTCCGAAAGCTCTTCACCCAGGTGTTCCTTCTCTTCGTCTTTCCAATCGGGCAGTCCTCTTGGAACCTCCCCCTTCCACTGGAATATCTCAGACAGCTCTCCCACTTCTCCCACCTGAAACCACCCCTGCACACGTAGATACTCCAACAAATCCACATCCGACCGTATAAATACCATTTTGAAAAGCTTTTGATGGACTCCAATGCACTTTATAAAGCGATTCAAAATTAGGTGAGATAATCAAATCATGGAAGTCCAGTTGCTTTTCTTTTCTTTTCCTTTTTTTGTTTTTTTTTGTTTTTGGGGGGGTGCAGGTGATGTAGTTGCTGTTATTCCATGATTTTTGTTGCCTTGAGACAGTTCCCAAGACGAGCTGGACTTTTATAGATCGTTCATGGCCAAAATTTGGAATTCCGTCTTGAAAAAAACAACTACAGATAGTAAAAGATTGATCCCAGCTTGAGAAACCTTCTAATGATGACCTTAAAATATAGATCTGTCTTCTAAAAACTTGTACTGACATTGAAGTTCACCCAAAACCCTAAGGGGTTTATGGATTAGTGTCAAGGCATGAGAACAGTAGTTAAATGGTAGAAAGAATGAGATGTATGATACTAGCTCAGTAGCTCTTGATCATCCATTGGTTTTCAGTTTACTTCTGATTTTTTTTCCCTTCTGAGTGTACGTCTTTTTATTTCTTCCCTCAGGCTTCTGAGCGGCTATAAAAAAAAGTCTTGCTTTTTACTTTATATTTTCAAAAATCGTTTTTTCTCCTTATCACTGATATCATAGGGTGTTAGGTGTTGAATCCCCAAAATACTAAAATGCATGAAGGTAAGAAGACAAAAATGATCAATGGTAATTAAGAAGTAAGTTGCTTAATGAATGTTGATCAGATATCATTGTTTATTTGGAAGAGAACCCAAAAGAAAAACGAAGCATTTTTACCAGAGCCAGAAGGAGATTTCTAGGGCTATGAAATTGATCCCAGTCCCTTTCCTTTGCAAACTTCGCCATTCTGTTCCTCAACCCTTCGAGAGTAACACCTTCTGATCTCTCTGCAACACCTTTCATTGAATTCTCTGATCTTCTGCTTTGCTTCTCTTACTGACAAAATGCTCGCTGGATAATGTAAATACACACCAAATGCTTTGCTTATCTTCTCTCTGCAAGAACCGAAGGCTGTAAATAGTAAATACACAAGCGGGGACCCGGTCCATGCCTTTTTCCGAAGGAGAAAATATATTTATAATCGTAAATTGGGTAACTGTAGCTAATCGTTGTGAAAAAAATTAAATATAATATAAAATTTATATAAAAATAATAATAATTTTTTAATAATAAACCGCATTCTGTTTTAAAATAATTATACGATATTTATATATTTTATAATTATATATAAAATTACTCTTCCTCCATGCATAAGAAGAAGAATAATTCTTCTCATTATTTACTATTCTAATAAAAAAGAAGAATAATTCTTCTAATCATTTACTATTTACCATCCACACTTCACACTTTATTGAAAAACATATATACACTCTATCAAAAATTCTTCTACATCTTATAAAAAGCTATAAATATAAGATGTGTAAAATGAATAATGACTGATTTATAGTAAAACTTAAGAAGGAAAGCAAGTCTTCATCCAGTGGGGCTTTTGTTTACCGGACGCTGCCCGTCCATTGGATTTGGTGTCGCATGTTGGTGGCGGCCTTGCCATTTGGAGGAACCACCGATACCTTTTTATAAAGCCTAATATACAAATGCTACACAAGTAATGTTACTTCATATTTTCATTTTATTCTCGTTTCATTATATAAAATATGGTATATTTATTATTATTAAATGATAAAAAATTATTTAATAAAAAATAATTTAATAATAATAAATATACCACATCTTAAATAATAATATGAGAATAAAATAGTAGTATAGTATATAGAATTTTTATACTAATACCTTTTTTGCTCTTTACGAGAGAATTATTTTTATGAAGAATTTCTACTTATTTTTTTATCATTCTCTCGTTATTTGTAATATAATATTAAATAATAAATTTTTAAATAAAATATAATAAATATTTTCAAATTATTTAATATTATATTACATGATAATTAGAAGATAATTAAAAAAATAAACAATAACTAACAGTCCTTTTTATTTTATTCAAATTGGGCTTGGCTCAGTTTAACCAGACCTCTTCCAAAAAGATATGATATGAATTCTTTTTTTCCAACCCATAGGGAAGGAGTGATTAAGCGAAGGTGGCACTACGGGACAATGACAACACTCCATCCATTAAAAATCTAATAGTAAGAGCTAGACGATGGAAAGTTGACATTCTTTTAAGTTGCGTTTCAGTCATAATTTAGACTCTAATTTATTCTTAAAAAAAATTTAGATGGCTTGTTAAGGGGAATTTTCATTATGGACCTAAAGCCCATGCGAACAGCCAGAAGCCCATCTCAATCAGAAGAAAGGTAGAGACACATATCAAGAAGAAGGGATGAACTGAGTAGTAACACCAGAAGATCACACTGCATTTAATGAAGACACCAGACAACCATGCTACATTTAATGATACTAGAAGATCACATCGCATTAAAGACAACATGACGGTAGAAGCTCCGAGGAGGCCTTTCTCTTCCTCAGAACGCAGGGTATGGCCTCTTGAGTAGAGGAGCCAAGTATAAAGAAACGCTCAGAATTACGAGGTAAAGGGAATCGAGCTTTGAGAACAAATTGTTATTGGACTTCTACATTTTCCTTTGAGCATTTCTGAGAGAAAACGACTGACTTAGTCATAAGAGGTTTTCCGGACTATCGAGAGCCACCCATTTTCCCGTTGCAAGATACTGATCGAGCAAAGGCCCGGGACCGCTGAACAGTCCGACCCAAAGGCATATGAAACACAACATTAACAATTGGTGTCGTCTGTGGAATTCGACAAATTTTTAAGTTGAGTGTGTCCTTCATATGCGTGTGAGTACTCGTTCTCAATCGATACAGGATCAAGGCAAAGAGATGACAAACGGTATGGAAGCAAGATTGGTAACTATGGAGCAGCTCATTAAAGGCCTAACTGATGAGGTGGATGCCTTTCGGGAAGAAAATCAGACCCTCAAGGACAACTTCTGCGAGTCGGCACGTTAGGAAGGCCCTAGTGCCAGCGTACACCAGGAATCCAGGAGGGAATAGAAGGGCAACAAAGCCATGGGAGAAAGAAAGTGCATGCAGGATAAGCTGCGTAACCTCCAAGGAAAATATGACGAGGAAATGAGAAAAATGGGGAGCTCGTCCACAGTAGATCAGCTACTGGTCAGCACAGGCTTGTCATACAGTGCAAAGGTGATGGCAGTCTCGTTGCCACCAAAGTTTAGGGTCCCACCCATGGAAATGTACGATGGGACCCAAGACCCAGTCAAGAACTTTGAAACCTTCAAAGCCCACATGACGCTGCATGGGTTTCCTAGAGAGATGGCGTGCAGAGCCTTCCCACTGACCCTGAGGGGACTTGCGAGAATCTGGTTCGACTCCTTAGCGCCAGGTTCCATCGAGAGCTTTGATGAGCTGGCGCGCCTATTCCTTACCTATTTCATGGCCAGCCGAAAAAGGAGACGCATAGCCGATTTCCTCCTCACCTTCAAGTAGAGAGAGGACGAGAACCTGAAAACTTATCTGGCCAGATTTCATAAGGAGTGGATGATCACGGAGGAACAGGATGAGAAAATCACGTTGGTGGCACTGCTCAAGGGAGTCTGGCCTCGATTGTGTTCATGGCAGAGTTGGCAAAGAAGACCCCCGCTACTCTTCGAGAATTCATGGATCAAACGGATAGCTTCATCAACACTAAAGATACCCTCCACGCCCTAACCGAACCCAAACAACAAGAGATAGAGGGGGGTGCAGAAGAAGGGAAAGGATTTGACCAAAGGTCACACCTGGGAGAAGACATAGCATAAACGGCGGGAATCGGGGAGGGAAGAGCCTGCCATGAGAGGAGCATCGTACAGGCATGATTGCTCGATGTTCACTGTCACCAAGGAGGAGAAGTGGCACTCCTCGGAGGAACGACGCTACTGCACCCACCACCGAACGACCTCCCACAATGCCGGACAATGCCGGTCACCTTGAAAAGTCTACGCTCCACCATGGTATCCTCATTTTTAATGGCAGGAGCGGCCGTGGAGAGGACGCTCCCTGGAAAGGAGCTCTGCCAGGGAGTACCAACAGAGGAGGCAGGAAAGCCCAAGGTTAAGGGACATCGAGCACAAACCACCACGCCCTCTCCCTCAACAAATGCTCGGGGGGAGATTCGCACCATCACAAGAGGTTTCGTCAGTGGAGGGGCAACTTCATCTAGGAGGAAAATCTAGGAGGAAAGCCCATGCTAAAGAAGCCCAGTATCACGAAGTCTACGCAGCCTCCTACCACCCACGAAGTACCTCAAAACCGAACCCGCTCCTATGATCTCCTTTGGAGAAGCCGATGAGGAAGGGGTGCTCTATCCGCATGATGACGCACTGGTAGTCACTATGCAGATCGCCAACTTTACAACTAGGAAAATCCTCATCGACAACGGTAGTTCCGCAGACATTTTGTTCTAGGAGGCCTTCATCCTCATGGAGATAGATGCGACTCAGCTCCGACTGACCCCAAAGCCTCTCAAAGGTTTCTCTGGGGAAACTATCCAACCGACAGGGACAATCGCCCTGTCAGTCTTAGTGGGCAACCTGCCCTAAATCGCCTTGATCATGATTGACTTCCTGATAGTGAAAGCTCCCTTCTCTTACAATGCCATCATCGGCCGCCCAATGCTTAACAAGCTAAGAGCCATCACCTCCACTTACCACTTGAAATTTAAGTTCCCAACAGCCCAAGGAACCAAGGAGATATGAGGAGAGCAAATCTCGACACAGAAGTGCTACATGCAGGAGCTAAAATCAACCATGGGAAGAGCAACGCCCCACATGAGCATGCGCCACTCATGTAGTCGTGACAAGCTCCCTCCAGAAATTGAGCTATCCTAACTAGGAGGGAGGAGGAGGGGCACATGCTGAGAAGGAAGGACAGTCAAGGCCCTTCCCATGCCTTTTTCCTTGATTTTGTTTTTATAAATTTGTTTTCCTATTGATTAATGAGGATGCTGAGTCTCTTTCAGGAAACTTACGAAATTAGTCTCCAATCACGATCACTTCGAACCTCCCCCAAGGAAACAAATCTCGCGCGAGAATGCTCTTCAACGTGGGAAAGCTCCCTTGAGGGAATGCTCCACGTAGGGAATGAATGAACATCCCCCAAGAAAACAAACCTCACGCAATAATGCTCCCAAGCTCGAGAATGCTCCCCTGAGGGAATGAATGAATCTCCCCCGAGGAAACAAACCTTGGCGAGAATTCTCTCGGGCACAGGAATGCTCCCCGGCGTGGCAAACCTCTTTTGAGGGAATGCTCCCCTAAGGGAATGAACAATCCTCCCCTGAGGCAACGCACCTCGAGGGAAATCTCCCCTGAAGAAATGAACAAACCTCCCCCGAGGAAACAAACCTCATGTGAGAATGCTACTGGGCACGAGAATGCTCCCCTGAGGGAATGAATGAATCTCCTCTGAGGAAACACACCTCGTATGGGAATGCTCTCACGAGGGAATGAACGAACCTCTCCCGAGGAAACACACTTGGCGTAGAAATGCTCCCCTGAGGGAAGAAACAAACCTCCCCCGAGGAAGCACACCTCGAGCGGGAATACTTCCCTTAGGGAATGAACGAACCTCCCCCGAGGAAACACATCTCACCTGAGAATGCTCTCCTGAGGGAATGGACGAGCCTCCTCCAAGGAACCGAAGGAGAAGGTATGGTTTGAGGTGCTCATGCCCCTCCCTCGGTGAAATGCGGACAGTACCGAGATTAATCCAGACCTGCAAAGACCTTGAAGTCCAACCGTGCCAAAATCTACGATGAAGGTTGATAATTATCAAATAAAGTGTACATGTCTAGGTTTTGATTTTGTAGAATACACGCAAAGGATCTGGGCGAGTTTGGCTTACGCGCCGCTCGACCTCTTCTCTAGAGTGCTAAGACCAATTAAACCTTTCCAATTTTGTGCATCGAAAGGATTTCTGTTGCGGCTTTGACTACGTAGCGCTCTGAAGCAAAATGGGGGTCTTGCGCGCAAGATCATGGGTCAATTAAGCTATAAGTGGTCTCCCATATCGCTAAGTGTAAAGGGTCAATCATACTCGGTGGGGTGCCATCAGAAAGGTTATCAATTTGTCACTATACAAGCAAGCATCGCAAAGAAAGATGACAGAACATGAGAACATAAAAAGAAGAGTATTTTATTTATCAACTATCGAACAATTATAAAGGAATGGCTACAGCATAACAGTGAGAAACCATACAAAGAGAAACAAAGTTAAACACAGTTCAAAGGTCCAAGTTAGACTTGGCGGGCTACGACACCATCGAAAGTAGGGCTCAGCAGGGTACTGTACCGTCGATAGAAAAAGGCAGCGACTCCTAGGGTCCAAACAATAACTCCGGAGAGGCACCATCCTAGAACGGAGGTTGGGAAGCAAGACAAGCATAGCCTCAAAGGGGGGACTCGACCAACTCAAACTCTACAGAGAATAGGGGGCGATGAATAGCTCGAGTTGAAGGTAAAACTCATTGCGGTCTCCATAAAGCCACCCCCCCAAATGGCACGGGTCTCCTTTCTTACTCCTCTCTGGGCCGGAGAGGAAATGTATGGGCCTGAGTAGACTCAGAACACCCGAAATCTCCTTCTATAACCCAACCTGGGAGGAAAGCCCCACTTTCTTGGGGTACGGAGGCAACCCGGGATATTATAAGAAACCATGAACTGCACAATGAGTTTTGAGGCAGAGAAACTTGTTGAACGGCCCATCCATGGGGCTAGGTGCCCGCACGCTTTTCAGAGCATCTCCTAGTAATGAATAACAATACGACTCTCGAGAGGGCATCCGTCGGAGGTTCGAAGGGATTGCCACACACGTCTCCACAAAAGCTCACCGCAGGACCCAGCATCACGAGGCCAGTCCTGAGCCATAGTGCCCATTAAAGCCAAAAAGGGCCAATGTGAGCAAAAGGGAGAAGGAGGAACAGAATTTCAGGACGCTTGAAGAGCAGGAGGGAAGATTGATGGCAACTAACGAAGATGGGGAGGCCTATATATAGGCTAGGACTGACGGCTCGCTTCCCGAAACTCATGCTACATGAATGTTTTGGGGGCTCTACCAGATCTGAGCTGAATCTCACAGAAACATACCACACAGATTTCATAGAGGGCAAGGGGAAATGTTGCCCATGCCATAATGGTATAACAACCAATGGGTGCACAGTTAATGGCTAACTGTTCAGAATCCTTCTAGATCTACAGAAGAGACGTTAGTCATTAACCCATTCTCTCGGGAAGAATAAAAGATAGGTACAACAATAAAGAGAGAAATGTAGAATTCGAAGTGTCCCTGTGAAGAGAAAGACACTACGAGCAAACAACAAATAAACAGTGTGAAAGGAGAAGTCAAATCGATGGAAGATGATCAAGGCATAAAGAAGGTTTATTATTGTTCATTCATTTACAAAAGACCACATTACGACCATCAGTACTGCCAAAATGGCCAAGGTTACAACAAAAAAAAAATGAAAAAGAAGAACAACGGCAGTAGAGGGGGTCAAAACCGAGAGGCTCTCGGCTCCTCTGCGGGGTCCGAAGAGCCTGTCTCACCGGAATCTAGCTCACGCTCGAGACCAGCAGGGTGACCCTCAAGACTCCCTTCCCTCGAGCCAGTGACAACATTTGCCCCATGAGGGAGACTGGCGGGATCGTCATCTTCTGAGAGGAAAGCATCTGGAATCATCTCTGGCCCTAGCTCGCCGACGTGGTTGAGGGTCGCGGAATTAGGCTCAAGGTCCTTGAAATCCACTGCCCCGCAAGTGTACCTCCAGCACCTCTGAGCTATTCTAAGAGTTGAGGATGACGTAGTCGCGCATCTTCTCCAAGCCCTCCAAGTACCCCTTAGACCACGCTTCATCAAGGACGTAGAGAGCCTTACCCAACTACTGACTTGACCACGTGGCCACCTCCTGCACTTGCGATAGGCTGCTGCACAAGTCCTGAATAACCACATCCTGACCAGCGATTCTCTTCTAGGCTGCCCCTAGGTTGGCCAGTACTTCCTCTTCACTAATCCTGGCCTTGGACAATAAGGCCCCGCAATCCTCCACAATGGCCGACAAGGTGGAGCGCTTCTCCTCCAGCATCTTAACCTGGCCAGCGTGGAAGTCTCCAAGCCCCTTTAACTCCTCATTCTCTGCCTGGAGAAGATCTTTCAATTCTTAGAGTTTACTCAGCAACTTCTGAGCCTTCAAGGCCCAGGCTCTGGCCATGGTCAGCTCCGCCTCCAAACATCTATGCTCATTCCTCTCCTACTCCACTGCAGACCGAAGGCTGTGCACCTCATCTTTGGTCGCCTCCCAGCTGCCCACAACATGTTCGGCCAACACTCTAACTCCCGGCGCAGGTTCCGAGGTTAGAAAGGAAGGATAGCAAACTTTTAAAAAAAAAGGAAAAAAAAAGAAGAGAAGAAATAAAAGCAGGATGCAAAACGGATAAAGAAAGAGAAGCCTCGTAAAGAAGCTTCTGCAGCTGCTCCACCTTACGGTCTATTAGCATGGTCCTCCCACGAAGGCTCGCCCATCCGTTTAGGAGAAACAGCTTCATTCACGGTCCCCAAAGGATGCTCCTCTCATATTGGGGGCCCGGCCAACACATCCTCTCCAAGCCCACAGCCGAGAGAAGCAAAGGTACCTTCATTCATCGATAGGGTAGGGTGGGCCACGGCAGACAAGCCACCCTTGTCCTCATGTTTGCCATCGTCCTGCTCTAGGGGACCTACAGCCCCTACCATTGCTTTGCGAGGGCTCGACGGGGTATGGGCTGAAGGTGCGGCCGGTACGCCTTCTCCAGGGTAGGAAGGGGTGGAAAAATCGTGCTCATCCCTCAGTCGCCCTTCTCCATATCTGCCAGCATCTTCAACGACTTCCAGCCTGGTCTAAACTGTAACGGGCAGACCCTCACACATTGCAACGACGCGTCCAAGGTCAGAGATGCATTCATCAATAGGTTCAAGATCCACCCTGAGGTGGCCTAAAACTCATTCGGAATCAAAGGCTTCCACCAGGGATTGAGCAGAGGAAGACGGGGAGGGAGACATCTCTACATTCAGGTCCAGAAGAGGCTCCACAACCTGAGCTTGGCGAGGCGCCTTATCAAGAAGGGCACCTCAGAAGTGCATATGGACCGCATTCGGCCTTCACGAGATGTTCGTCACCTCTAGGTACTGGGCCCTGCGACTAGGTTCCCTCACGGGGACCACAAAAGGAAGGGATGTAAAAGTTGTACTTAGGCCCAGCAGCTCGCAAGCCCCCCGGTGCCGAGCTGGCATCACGGAAGAAGAAGGGCCGACCTTCAGAGACATAAGGACATCCCCTATTGGCTCCAAGTAGATCCTCTTTGCCTTGTCTTCGGGAGAGGAATCCACAGCCTGCTTCCTCAAAGAGTGTGGCGACGAGTTGATGACAACACCCCTGGTAAAAAGGACAACATGACTCAACAAAAGAAGGAAAGCAGCCAAACAGTCTTCCCCAAGGAGAACCTCGGAATGGACTATGAGTGGGTGTCTGGCTGCACAAACAGTTGTTGTGGCCCCACGTATTCTACATGTCACAATTGCTGTGTCTCATGTAGTGTATGCTCCACAGTTGTTGTGGCCCCATACTTCATGTAACATAAAATATAATACGTACTCCACAGTTGTTGTGGCCCCACGCATTATAAGTAACATAAAATATAATACGTACTCCACAGTTGTTGTGGCCCCACGCATTATAAGTAACATAAAATATAATACGTACTCCACAGTTGTTGTGGCCCCACGCATTATAAGTAACATAAAATATAATACGTACTCCACAGTTGTTGTGGCCCCACGTATTATAGTAACATAAAATATAATACGTACTCCACAGTTGTTGTGGCCCCACGCATTATAAGTAACATAAAATATAATACGTACTCCACAGTTGTTGTGGCCCCACGCATTATAAGTAACATAAAATATAATACGTACTCCACAGTTGTTGTGGCCCCACGTATTATACGTAACATAACATGTCTTATCTTTCTTAATGCATGAGATATTATTTAATATCATATACTTTTCTAACATGGCGTATACTTGTAAATGGCACAATATGATTTAATCATAAACATTTCAAGGCATACATGTATCAGATGACATACTTAACATGGCATAAACGATAACATACATACATAAATTGTAGTTCCCTTACCCATCACACATACACAATAAACTGATAGTAAGTTAGAGGCTAACTTACCTCGATCGTCGCGTTCTATGAGAATAGAGCGCGAAACACGAGGAACTGCACAACAGCTGGAAGAGGAACACTCAAGTCCTTAAGATTTTCACTTCTGAACTCAATTGTCATATTATGAGCACTTGCAACACCACGGGCAACTTGAGGTTTCACTATACCCAGAAGAGATAATTTGACTTCAGAAAGCCTTTGCACTAAAACAAGTTCATTAAAATTATCAATAATAACCAAACAAACAATTCCTTTCTCAATCCATATACTCTTAGCCATAGTCAACCACAAGATGACACCAGTCACCCCGGACTATAATCCATAACACCACTGCTTCGGGACACTGTCATACAGTTTCCCAACACTACACCATACGCTCTACACTTCTCTGTTACGCCATCCAACCCTTCGTGACACGCCATCCGGTGTTTCACGACTTAATACAGAGTACACTCACGTGAACTCTCTTCCATCCACACTGCAAAACCCATCACTGCGATACACGTCTCACGGTGCATCGCTACGCGACACGGAGTACGCGCTACGCGTACTTCCTTCGCTACAACACTCATCAACACGATGCACATCACACGATGCATCGCCATACAACACGGAGTACACTACATGCGTACTCCCTTCCTTCTACGACACACATCACTACAGCGCACGTCGCGCGGCGCGTCGCTGCATTACACAGAATACGCTACACGCGTATTCTCTTCACACAACCCGCCGTATCACATCTACGGCATCCATCTCACGCCTATACTTCACAGCACAGTCCACAAAACTACAAAATCAAGCCTAACACTTCACAACCACACTTCGTTTCACAACTACGCAGCGAACTCCACAAACACTAACTACACAGTCTACAGCCAACCAAATCAACTATGTTAAACATAAATAACTAAAGATAGAGGGTTATACCATCGACGGGATAACCCGTGCGTCGCTCGCTGCTCGTCACGAACATGCGTCGGAGGAGCGTACGTGGCGGTACGGTGTCTGTCCACCACATAAAGTGGTAGTTTGGGCTTGAGAAAGGCTAGGCGTGGTCTTGGAAGACTCACGGTCGCCTCGTGGTGGTCAAAGGTGACGGAGCACGGCGGCATCACGCCGTGAACAGTAACTCCGAACGGTGAGCGGAGGAGACGCGAGGTAGCGAAAAGCCATAGAACTTCATGGAAAGCTAGGGAAAGGTAGAGGAACATGTGGTGGAGCTGTGGTGGCGAGGTGGTGGTCGGACGGTGGCTAACGGCGGCAGATCGGCCGTTTGAAACCATTTTTGGCCTTGGAGAGTGCGGGAGAGTGTGAGCTCTACGAAGACTCCGTTGCCATGAAATTTCTTGGAGAGGTTCATGAGGATGAGAGGAACAAGATGGTGGTGGTGAAACACCACGGGTGGCCGTGTACGGCGGCGCACGGTGGTGCAACCGAACGGGTGTTTTGAGAAACCCATATGAGAAAAAGTGAGAGTTTGGGAAAAAGAAAGACATGGGGAGGAAGCCCTTGATGTGGTGAATCCAATGGTGGTGCTTGGTGGCTGATTTGGCCGTGTATGGTGGTCCAAAATGGTGAAAAGCCTTAAAAACCCATTTGTTTGGAGGCGAGAGTGGCGGCTAACGGTGGCTCGGATGGAGGTGAAACTTGGAGGGGATGAACTTTGGTGAGATTGGAAGAGAATGGCGGGGGTGGTGTACGACACCTCCACCGGACGGCGGAGAAACGGGCGGTCAAAGGGGCGGCGACGGTAAGGAGAAATGGGGAAGGGAAGAGCATGGGGAGAGAGAGAGAGAGGAAAGAGAGAGAAGAAAAAGGAAAAAGGAAAAAGTGAAGGAAAAAGGGTAGGGGCCTAGGTAATTAACTTCAATCCTACGCTTCGGGATCCTCAAATAAACCAACAGTGAGTTAAAACACTGATTAAAACGCTTAAATGTTTTATTTTAAATAAACACTTTAAATAAAACACTACGATGAATTAAGGTAGAATATTATTTTATAAACTAAAATTTATAAAATAATATTTCTTCATCATTATATTAAATGATAAAGTACCGTTAATTAATCGAAGAGGATAAAATCATTTAAATTAATAAAACACTTAATTTTAAATAAGAATTTTCAACGTAAAATTAAACCTCTTAATATCTTAAAACAAATAAAATATTTAATCTAAATAATTATCCACAATTATAATATTTTCAGAGCTCATAAATTATTATAATTGTGCTACTTTAAAAACAAGCTTATCTAATACTTTGAAATTCGATGGATAAGATCCGGGAAAATCGCCATCGAGGTACAACGCTTAGGATAAAACTGTTCATGATTTTACAGCTGTCGGTGAAGAACAAATTACGTGATTTACGGAAAAGATAATCTATACGCGTGATTCCAGATGAGGGTAAAGACGAGAGAGATGTGATTGCTGTCGGGAAATAATCCAAAACTGATAATTTTAGCGGGCTGTTACATCGATCCTTGAGAACAAATTTTTATTAGACTTCTACATTTTCCTTTGAGAATTTTTTAAAAAAAACGACTGACTTAAGCATCAGAGGCTTCCCGAGCTACTGAGAGCCACCCCTTTTCCCGTTGCAGAATATTGATCAAGCGAAAGCCCAGACGGCTGAGCAGCCCGGTCCAAAGGCATACGAAATACGACGTTGACATGGCTAATCTAGTAGTTTAAAAAACAATAACAAAAAATAATGNCTATGAGTGGGTGTCTGGCTGCACAATCCTGCACGATTGCGATACATCATATCTCGGCCGATATAGTAGTGGGGCACACCACCTTGTCACTCGGCACTACTCCCCAAGACGCTCTTATCGAAACTCCGCCTGGGATATTTGCCCCACCAGGAATTCCCACCCTTGACCAGCCAAGAAAGAGAACTTGTCGGTCCAATCTAAGATCTTGCGATATCTCGACTCTAATACGACCAATGCGGGTGCCATTCCCCTGAAACTGTAGATCTCTCCCATACCCATTTTTACATGGTAAGTCAGAAGAAACTCACGGTAAGTGAGGTCAGCACTCTCTGGGTCTGACTTCAACAAGGCCTGCCGCCACAATACACAACAGCACATCAAAATCTGTCAAGCATTGGATGAAGCTGGGCTGGCACCAACCCTAAGCGGTATAGAATTTCACTGATAGGACGAGGAAAAGATAATCTCAACCTGTAAGAAAACATGTTGGGAAAGAGGGCAACTCATGTCGCAGAGCCATCAGCATTCACGACCCCTTCACACGGTCCGGGAACCTCCAAGATTATCAGTTCCAATGTGGTAGGTCAGGGCAAGACTGAAGGAAAGCCAACTAGCCTCAGAATGCCAGAAGCAGCCAAAATCTGGCTCTAACGAGTAGCCTCAGGCGGCGCTCGGAACTAGCCAGGTTGGTGGATTTCTTGGAAGCCATCAGGGAACGTAACTAAGGTACGTGAGGAAGGCATGAAGTTAGGGGGAGAAGGACGATGAGAACAAGAAACTACAAAGGCAGCAAAAGTACTCACACACCCACATGAGAAAGGGGGCCAGATTTAAAGGCACAGTAGCTCGCACAGTCAGAAAGGGAGGTAGCATTTGACAGCTTGCCTTTAGGGTATGTGAAGTGACGGGCACCGCATTAACATCCAGGAATAACAATGGTAGAATGGCATCACACATGGAATGATCAACCTACCCGAGCAGGGAGGTGACTAACAAAGTGAATAAGATACTATAGAAATTCCCATCGGTGAACCCGTGAGAATTAGCGGGTAACTGTTAGGGGGAATTTTCGTTAAGGGCCTAAAGTCATGCGAATAGCCCCAAGCCCATCACTTCCCTGGCCTCATAGTTAGGCTGTCATGGTCCAAGCCCGCAAGGGATCCCCCCCCGAGTAGCTTAGGGTAAACATCTAATCATTAAAATTAAAAAGTTTATTTTTTTTTTTTGTATAGAAGTTTTAATGATTAGATGAAAAAGTTAAAATTTTGAAATTGAAAAGTATTTTATATTTGAATTATGTTTGTGAAAGAAATTATATTGAAAAGTTTTGATATGAGATCATATAATAGAAAATACTAATATAATAGAAAAGAATTGTCATTTCTGTATACTTTCTCCGGTTTCGTTGTTATTGCGGGCTTTACGCAATCGATCGGATCATATAGATATCCTTTCAACACAACATAGGTCATCGAAAGGATCTCGAAGACCCACCAAAGCAAGAAAGTCAGGATCTTTCAGAAAATAAATTCCTATTCAAAGAGTGCATAACTGCATGGATAAGCTCACACTAACCCATCAATTTGGGATCCAATTCGGGATTTTCCTTGGGAGGTATCTAGAAGGAATTGGAATGTAATAATATATATTCATACAAATACAGAAGAAAATGTTCTCTATTAATTCAAACGCTGTACCTGCACCATGAATTCATAATCCAAAGACCAATGAGCCGCTGCTTAGTATATTCCATTCTTATTTAGGTTAGATGTAGATACAAAGTTGAGATAAGATGAATTAAGATGAAAGTAAAATAAAATATTGTTAGAATATTATTTTTTTAATATTATTATTATTTTGAAATTTAAAAATTTTGAATTATTTATTATATTTTGTGTGAGAATTTGTAAAAATTATAATAATGAGATTAGATTGATTGAGATCAACTCTCAAACCAAATGGAGCCTTAAAAATAATTAAAATGAGATCTCAATCCAATAGAATCAATTTCTAAGGCCGAAACAAATCGAATCCTCAGTTTAAGGTTGGACATGTTTGGATAATGAGATGCTATATGAATTTTCTAAATAGTAATAAAATTATTTATAAATAGTAGTGAGATAATTTAAATTAAGATGTTTTATTAGATTTTAGAAAATAAGAGAAAAAAAAGTTGAATAAAAATATTAAAAAATTAAAAAATTATATGAATATAATTTTTTAATATTAATTTTGTCTTGAAGTTTCTTTTTTTTTTTTTTTTGTATAGAAGTTTTAATGATTAGATGAAAAAGTTAAAATTTTGAAATTGAAAAGTATTTTATATTTGAATTATGTTTGTGAAAGAAATTATATTGAAAAGTTTTGATATGAGATCATATAATAGAAAATACTAATATAATAGAAAAGAACTGTCTTTTCTATATACTTTCCCCGGTTTCGTTGCTACTGCGGGCTTTATGCAATCGATCGGATCATATAGATATCCTTTCAACACAACATAGGTCATCGAAAGGATCTCGAAGACCCACCAAAGCAAGAAAGTCAGGATCTTTCAGAAAATAAATTCCTATTCAAAGAGTGCATAACTGCATGGATAAGCTCACACTAACCCATCAATTTGGGATCCAATTCGGGATTTTCCTTGGGAGGTATCTAGAAGGAATTGGAATGTAATAATATATATTCATACAAATACAGAAGAAAATGTTCTCTATTAATTCAAACGCTGTACCTGTAGGATAGGGATAGAGAAAGAGGAAAAAATCGAAGATTTCACATAGTACTTGTGATCTAAAATATCTCGTTTGTTTATCAAAAACATCCCATCTCATTTGATTTTATCATTACAATTTTTACAAATTTCTACACAAAATATAATAAACAATTCCACTTTTTCAAATCCCAAAACAAAACTAACATTAAAAAATTATATTATAACAATATTTCATTCAACTTTTAAAAAACATCTCATCTAATTTGTGTAACCAAACGGTTTCCAAACAACCCCTACATCTACAATATTATAATAAGCAGGTCAAAAGTGTGTCAACCAGAAATAATCATACATCAAATTAAATTTCTTTAATTGAAAGATCATAAAATTCTAAAACCATGCTAATAATGATCATTATTTTACTCTTTTTGAGAATGTTTAATTTACCATATTATTTATTGCAACGTAATTTTGTTTTTGTTTTTTGCCACGTATTAGTTTATTTTATATTGGATTGTAGTTGTATTAATTGGCTGTTTCGATCTTCTTCTTCTTTTTAAAGAGAAAAACATAACTTTATTAATAAGCATAACATAATGAGAGAATAAATTGAGGAATCACTTCAAGATCAAACATAACATCATGGACCCCCAAAACATCTTTTCTTAAGGCATGAGCAGCCTTGTTACATTTCCTCCCTCTATGGTGCACTAACCATAAAAGAATTTGCACAAAGGAAACAATAACAGCGTGGGGGCACAGAGAAGATGGCAATGAAAATGGCAGAGGTGATGGAATGAATTGTGATTCCATTATTTTCATACGCACTACATACAACGTGTCCTGCTATATATAGACAAAGTACAGAATAAGAGAAAAGTAATTACAGTCTGTTTTATACACTACAAAACATAATGGTTTGTCCTATTTTACTCCCACGTTCTCTGCATGGTCTTTGTCTGGTGGAACCGAAGGAATTGCAGATGATTCACTCAGCATTTTCCACACTCCCTTGCAAGATGGAGAGTACACATTGATTACTCCCATCCTGGACAAAAAGTCTAGTGAATGCAGGGCTATACAACGGCTTGGTTAGTATATCCACTAGTTGAACATAAGAGAAGACGTGAGCTGTTGTAACTTGTCCCTCAGCAATTTTGTCATGCACTAGATGGCAATCTAACTCAATATGTTTTGTTCTTTCATGGAAGATGGGGTTTGCAGCAATGTGAATTGCAGCCAAATTTGCGCACTATAGAGTTGCAGGTTTTGAAATAATGACATGTAAATCATTGAGAAAATATCTAATCCATGTAAGTTCACAAACCGCAGCTGACGTTGCTCTATATTCGGACTCCACAAATGATATCAATACCGTAGTTTGTTTCTTTGACTTCCAAGAGACAAGTGAGCTTCTTAATAATATACAAAATGCAGTAGTCAAGCGTCTAGTGTCGGGACAACTTGCCTAGCTTGCATTTGAGTATGCAATGAGCTCCAACTTTGAATCGGCTAGGAAGAATATCCCTTGTCCAAGCATCCCCTTCACATACTTGATGACCTTGAGAACTGCAGGGTAGTGGGAACACGTGGCGTTTCCATGAATTGGCTTAAGAAATGCACACTTCGACTCAAATCAAGTCGGGTGTTCGTGAGGTAGATCAATTTTCCAACCAATTTTCGGTACAGAGATGGATCACTAAACAAGTCCCCTTCATCCTTTCGAAGTTTAGCATTGGGTTCTATAGGTAGATTTGATGGCTTTGACGCTAACAGACCTGTCTCTGAGAGAATGTCTAATGCATACTTACATTGGCAAAGTTGTATCCCAGCTTTAGTGCATCCCACCTCCATTCCAAGGAAGTACTTCAAGCTTCCAAGATCTTTGATCTTGAATTTTGTTTCTAAGAAACCTTTTACAGCAGCAATGGCTTTGTCATCTGAACTCGTTAACACTATGTCATCCACATACACAAGGAGAGCCGTGAATGATGTATCTGTAGACTTAACAAACAGGCTATAATCAGCCTTTGACTATATAAACCCAAACTCAATCAAGGATGAAGTGAGCTTGGCGTTCCATTGTCTGGAAGCATGTTTTAAGCCGTAAAGGCTTTTTTGCAATCTACACACCTTGTCTGTGGTAGTGTGTGAGTGACCTGGTGGTAGACGCATATAAATTTCTTCCTCAAGTTCGCCATAGAGAAATGCGTTGTTCACATCCAGTTGTTGAAGATCTCATCCTTTAATTGGTGCTATAACCAGAAGACACCTAATTGAAACTAGCTTGGCGACGGGAGAGAATGTGTCATGAAAGTCGATCCCTTCACCTCGAGTAAATCCTTTTGCAACCAAGCAAGCCTTGGCTCGCTCTATTATACCATCCACTTTGAACTTATACTTGTAAACCCACTTGCAATCAATTGGTTTCTTATCCTTGGGTAAATCCACAATGGTCCAAGTCTCATTACATTCAAGTGCATCCAGCTCTTACTTCATTGCTTTGCACCAAACTGGATCTTGGACAACTTGAGTATAGGATGTAGGTTCGGTATGCAGAGACACAGGGGTAGTAAAAGCTTTGAATTTTGGTGAAAGGGAGTCATAGGACAGAACACTAGACAAAGGAAAAAGAACTTTGTACCTTGGATGCCAACTGTGAGGATTTGAATGTGATGGCTTGTTGACAATGAAAATCTTGCAAATATGCAGGTGCCTTCCTGATTCTATTGGACCTACGTGGGACAGGTTGAAAGGAAGCATTAATAGAGGTACTAGGAGGTAGGTTGGGGGCTGTATTGGTAGGTAGAGTGTTTGTCTGTTCAAAATCTATAGGATCAACAAAGTGTATGGGATCATTTATGAGTGAATCAATTCTTTCTTTAGGAGGTCGTGTTTGAGGAATATCATGGATGTGTTCGGTTTGTCTCGAGGTAGGCATGTCTATGAGATCAAATATAGTGTCTGTGGCTTGTTTTAATGGGAAGACATCCTCATGAAAGGTAATGTCACAAGAGAGAAAATTTTGGTGGGTATTTAAGTCAAGTAATTTGTAGCCTTTGACGCCATACGAGTATCCTAAGAACAAGCATCTTCTAGCTCTGGCATCAAACTTGGCTCTGGCATCAAACTTGGCTCTAGCATGACTCGAGGTTGATGCAAAGCATAAGCACCCAAAAACACACAAATTAGAGTATGAGGGTTTGGTGTTATATAAAACTTTGAAAGGAGACTTATACTCAAGGTTTGGAGTTGGGATTCGGTTTATCAAATATAATGCTATCCTATAAATTCATTCCAATATTTTATGGGAAGACCAGATTGGAATTTCAAGGCTCTCTGATGCTTTCTTTCGGCAAAGGCATTTTGTTGTGGGATTACGACACAAGTGAGTTGATGCAAAATTCATTTTGTTTTGTAAAAGATGGGCATTTGAAATTCTGCCCCATTATCCATCCAAATGGTCTTAATTTTGCTTTCAAATTGGTTTTCAACATGGGTGCAAAAATCTTAAAGGGCACCTCTTGCTTCTAATTTGGCTTTCAACAAGTAGACCCATGTGCATCTACTAAATTGATCAACAATGGTTAAAAAATACTTTTGAGTCATCATGAGCCTATGTTGAATTAGGTCCCCATACGTCAACAGATAATAAATAAAAAAATCTTGGTTGCTTTGCTTGTAATTTGTGGGAAGGGCAATTTGTGTTGTTCGGCAAGAGGGCAAATTTCACATGGAGAATTTAGATTAGTTGAAAGCTTCACATCAGATTTGTCATTAAAAATGTGCTGGGTCATAGAACTATGTCCAAGCCGATAGTGCCATAAAGTGAAATCATCAAACTTACGACAGTAGTAACATTGAGAAGCTTTGAAGGAAACACAGTTTTTGAAGGAAATAAAGTTTGAAAATGGCAATCTAAGACAGCTAGACTAATTGGTTGGTGTTGAAGGTGATACAAGCCATCATGTATTCTCCCTTGTCCAGTCTCATCCAAGAGGAAAGGTCCTGGATATAGCAAGATTCAGAAGAAAAAATAAACAAGAGTTAGAACTTTGAGTTAAGGATTTGGCAGAGATGAGATTAAAGGAAAATGTCGGGACACAGAAAGCATTTTTTAGGATCAAATTAGAGGAGAGATGCACATCTCCAATGTGAGTTACGGCAACTGTGGACCCATTTGGCAAGCATACTACATGAGCAACTAGTGCAGTGATGTGAGTGAAGAATATGGGGCTATAGATCATGTGATCTGTAGCTCCAATATCTATTATCCATGAGACCTCACATGTGCGTGCGTGTGTGTGTGCTAAGAAACAAAAGGTAGTACCGGACATAGGAAGAATGCTAGGATTGGAAGGTGTGGCATGGGCATGGTTTGCAGCAGGAGTATCGGCCTTTGGTGCATTCAGCAAGGCAATGAGGCGGCTGTATTGTTCTTGTGTAATAGGAGAGCCATTATGTGCTTGTTCCTGTTCAAGAAAAACAAGATTAGCAGATGATTTATTTCTGGTGAAGTTTTTGTGACCTGGAGAGAAACCATGAATTTTGTAGCATTTTTCCTTGGTATGGCTTGGAATGTGACAGTGGGAGCAAACGAGCAGGTTGGGATTAGCCTTAAAATAGCGTTCCAATGAGTGACCAGATGTGTTGCAATGAGAGCAATACAGCTTATCTATGCATGGATGGTGTGAGTCAGGTCCTTGAGTAGCCATTGCAATGGGTGCAGGGATGGAATGAAGCTACCGACGCCTTTCTTTCTGCTGGATAAGAGACAAAACTCGATTTATGGTGGGAAGAGGGTCATATAGAAGAATTTGGGCTCGAATGGAGTCAAAAGAGTCTTGAAGTCCCATGAGAAACTGCATAACTCTGCTTCTGTGATGATAATCAGTGAGTGTTTTGACAGAACCACAAGTGCATAAAGGCATGGGTTCATATATCTCAAGTTCATCCCACAAGTTCATCCCAATAGCACTTGAGTTTATTGTAGTAAATGCCCACAGGATTGGCATCTTGGGC
Source organism: Carya cathayensis (assembly GCA_011037825.1). NCBI lineage: Eukaryota > Viridiplantae > Streptophyta > Magnoliopsida > Fagales > Juglandaceae > Carya > Carya cathayensis. The sequence continues at coordinate 70,781 of QGSO01000810.1, read as the reverse complement.
TAGGGAAGAGATGGCTTTGGTGATTTGGAAAATGCAGGGTGCATTTTGAATGGAGAACCTCTCACGAAGATCATTCCAAATATTGGCAGCAGTATCAGCATAAGCAATGGTAGATCGATGCTCGAGACTCACCGAATTTTGAATCCAAGCGATGATCATATCATTGCAGAGTTCCCATGGAGCAAATAAGGGGTCGGTATCAATGGGTTTAGGAATTTTTCCATCAAGAAAACTAAGTTTGTTCTTGATGTTGAGTGCTCGATGCATGGTTTGTGCCCATGTCACATAATTCTCAGTGGTTAATAATTCCGGAATTAATAAGGAGGTGGCTCCTTCACCAGGTTGGATGAAAAAGGGGCTAGCAGGATGATGGGGATTATTTTCATAGTTGGGAGGGGAAGAAGGAGTTTCCTCATCAGTCATTGCAGATGATTCACTCAGCATTTTCAACAGAACATTGATAAAAAAAAATGCATTCTCTATAATTTATATTATGAAGGCTAAACGATCTTCGATTTGGGCAAAACATATAGAAAAGATGGAATCGCACGGCTCAATCTTCACCCCTCATAAATATTTATGAGCAATGCTGCGTATAGTTTTTATTTGGAGACTACAATATAGGTTTAAGTAATTTTATCTTCAAAATCTTTTAAAATTATAAAAATATCCATCGTAAAATGATATTTTTTTCTCATTAATAAAAAGACTGCACGTACCGTCCCTACTTGAGTACTGCATATAGAATTTTTGAATATTAAATACCAAATCAAACGCGAGCATTTTTATTGTAGAAAGTGAATAAATCTAAAATCAATATAAAAAATTATTTTTAATAATAAACTCTATTTTTTAAAAAATAAATAAATGTGCATATATGACATTATTCTTTATTTTTTTAAAAACAAAATTCTAACAGCCCACAGAAGGTTTTATGGAAAGAAGGAAAACCCAAGAAATGGTATAGGAAAATACTTCTTGAACCGAAAAAATTGATGCACATTCTTGATGAATTCATTGAATTGTATTTCTTTTTTTTTTTAATTCTTTTTTTTATTTGTATTTTTTTTATTTTTTTAATTATTAAGAACGTAATTATTAATGAATTTATATTTTTTATATTTAAAAATATATTAAAAATGATTAAAAATAAGACAAAAAAAATTAAAAAATAAATTTACAGTATCCGGTCTACTCTTCGGTCCAGTACCTCTTCGGGAATAAACGATGGAAACGGAGTACCGCTGGGCCTCTTCAAGGGATCCTCTCATGTCTCTCACCTCCCTTGATGGGCCGGGTCTGCTGAAAGCTCCCTACACGCCTTTTTTTTGTTTTTTTTTTTAAATCCTTTTTGTCGAACGTGGAAATCCGCCCGCACGTTACGGTAAAGAGACTGGTTTTGAAACCCATTTTCAAAACCAGGTGCCAACGTTGAAACTTGAAAAGCACTTGATCTTTTACTTGACAATTCACGGACCCAAACCTAATCGGAAATCCAATCGCTTGACCCAATTAACCAGTTTGAATAAGATCATCACGGGCAAGAAATTTATCATTAATTTGTCGTTAATTTCCTGTTGGAATAAAGAAAGAAACAAGAGAGAGAGCATTCGACCATTCATGTGCACCAAAACTTTACTTTACTTGATTCAGTTACATCAACGCTTACAATAATTTCTGAAACAACTCAGTTTTGATTTGCAGATTTAAGGCCAGACTGATTCGACACGAACTCTACATTCCTGCAGATTCTCCATATCTTCCGAGACCTCGTTATCCTCGGTTACCTCGTATCTGTGTGGCTGTTGAGCGGGGAAACAGATTGTAGCAGCAACATTCTTAGACCTTGAAGAGGAAGAGGACAGACATGTGGTTTCAAGACGAACAAGTTGGGACAGAAGTAGCAAAAGAGAAGCCATGGAAAGTTGGGAGTCGAGGTTTATCTACCTGTTTAAGGAGTGGGAAAGAGACTGATTGCTTTGGTTTTTAGCTTTGAGGCTTGGCACAAGTGCAAGAACCGTATCTGAATATATATTGTATAAAGGAAGGAAATAAAGGAAGGGAGGGGAAAACAAAAAGAGTGGGGGAGCCCACTATTTGTGTCGTTACCTGTTTGAAAGTCAGTTTACTAGGTAATGAATACAAGGGGTTCCAAATTAAAGCCGCTGATTTTCACTCGGTAAGGGGTGCTGCAGCTGGATTTTCTAGTGCGTTCATTCTCCCCACAGGGACAGAAAGTAGAACGTTTTTGTCGACACCACCTACGATGTTTACGAGAAGCCAGATGTATCATGTATGGTTATCAACTAAAATATTAGATGTATTTAATAAAAAAATTTACTAAAATCTTATTTTTCTGTATGTCATTAAAAATAATGAAATTTAACATTTTAAATTTAAATTTTGAAAAGTTAATAAAATAAATTTTTTTAATAAAATTATAAATAAAAATGTATGGACATGTAACACTACTTTAAACAAAAACAGATAACTTTATTGATATTTTTCCAACCCAAATTAATAATCATTACAGAAAGGAAAGATAAAAGCTTGGACAATCATGAGTCCATAGACCGGGCATTGGCTGTGGGTGGGTGCTGGTGTTTGGTTAGCTGCTGTTTTCCCTGGTCATCTCCACAGATTCATTTTATCTCATCGTTAAACCTTTTTTAAATCTCTATACACTTTTTTAAATTTTTATATAAAATATAATAAAAAATTTCACTTTTTCAAATTCTAACACATTTATAATATTTTAACAATATTTTATTCAACTCAACTCAACTCAACTCAACCCAACCCAACATTTAAACTCATAGTCTGCCCTTTTGATTATTAATTTTCGGTATTGCGTATGGATCGGGCTCCCCACCTTTTACATTTTTGTTTACTTTTACAAAACTTTTTATCTTATCTTATTTTATTTCATATAATTATTATAATTTTTTTAAATTATCATACAAAATAAAATAAAAAAATTCAATTTTTTGAATCCTAATACAAAAATAATATTAAAATAATATATTTTAATAATATTTTATTCAATTTTCAATTTTAATCTCAACCCATCCGATCTTATATCTGAAAACAAACAAAGTTGATGTGTTCCAAATTTCTATCCCAATACTCGAATGGAGTTTGAAACTTGGAAAAATCTATCAAAATATGGATTGCTCGGCTGGACTTGTTGAAATGTGGGAAGCAGCCAAAGCAACCAACACACAGTCAGCAATGCCAACAAGGCTTGGATCCTCTAGAATGCTGGAATGAGCATAAGGCTTTAGAAAAAGATGAGCTGGAAGAACATTTTAGAGGCCGGATGAAATTCATTTTTGTTGGAATCATTTTCTGTTATGTATGATTTTGTACAGCCAGCTAGGATTATTTTTTCTTTCTATTTTTGTACAGAATATGCTGTGTGACGCCCCCAAATTCCGCTTAGGATTGAACGGACATTTGAAACGTCGGGACATGCAACACAAGGTTACCTGCCCCCGTTCATGACATATAAGATGCAATGTTCCTAACATGCATCTAGCATTATGAAATATTCTCAGCGGATAATTTAAATTTTCTTTTTCTTTAACAATACTATGCACCAAACTAAAAATATCCCAAATACTTGAAACATATTTCATACATAAAGGCATACTAAATAACCGTGATCACCACACTAGTCCAATATGATTGTGATCAAAAGAATACTTGAGATACAACTCCAAAAGTACAAGTAGTAACCTAAGATAAATACTATGCCATCATCAATATCGCACCGTGGCCTAGTCGACCGTATTCAGTTGGTCAGATTCCAATTCTTTTTCTGTCCTGTAACAAGATCTACCATTCGAGGGAATGGTAGTTGGGACTACCACAGTGAGATTTGATTACAAATCTCAGTAAGTTAACATAAACCTCCCACACATGTTAAAGATGCATGCATGGCAATAAAAGCATAAATGCATAAGTATAGTCGTACATAAGCATAGCATGACTTGAAATATAGCATGACATAACCAAAACTTAAACGTGAACTGAACTTGACTTAACATGACATGAACTTGAGCTTAAAACATAACATGGACTAACAACATAACATGAACATGAAACATAACATGGACTTGAAATATAGCATGAACGTAAACATGCATAACATAAATATGAACATAACATGACATAAACTTGAACATAACATGACATAAACGTGAACATAACATAATATGAACGTGAGCTTGAGCATATCATAAACGTGAACATAACATGATCATGAACATACATATACGTGAGCATAACATAACATGGACTTGATCTGAAACTTGGCTTAATATAAACTTGGAATCTTATTCAATTGTCTTGATTAATAACGTGCATTAATACGTACTCCACAGTTGTTGTGGCCCCACGTATTCTACGTGTCATAATTGCTGTATTTCACGTAGTGTATGCTCCACAGTTGTTGTGGCCCCATGAATACACGTAACATAAAATATAATACGTACTCCACAGTTGTTGTGGCCCCACGTATTATACATATCATAAAATATAATACGTACTCCACAGTTGTTGTGGCCCCACGTATTATACGTAACATAAAATATAATATGTACTCCACAGTTGTTGTGGCCCCACGTATTATACGTAACATAAAATTGCTGTGTAACAGATAATTATTCATTAGAGATTAAATTATGCGTAACAAATAAACATATAATGACATTGCATGACATGGCATATATGATAACATACATACATAAATTGTAGTTCCCTTACCCATCACACATACACAATAAACTGATAGTAAGTTAGAGACTAACTTACCTCGATCGTCGCGTTCTATGAGAATAGAGCGCGAAACACGAGGAACTGCACAATAGCTGGAAGAGGAACACTCAAGTCCTTAAGATTTTCAATTCTGAACTCAATAGCCATATTGTAAGCACTTGCAACACCACAGGCAATTTAAGGTTTCACTATATAAGGAAGAGATAAATTGACTTTAGAAAGCCTTTGCACTAAAATCAAGTTCATTAAAATTATCAATAACAACCAAACAAACAATTCCTTTCTCAATCCATATACTCTTAGCCATAGTCAACCACAAGATGACACCCGTCACCCCGGACTATAAGCCAAAACACCACTGCTTCGGGACACTGTCATACAGTTTCCCAACACTACACCATACGCTCTACACTTCTCTGTTATGCCATCCAACCCTTCGTGACACGCCATCCGGTGTTTCACGACTTAGTACAGAGTACACTCACATGAACTCTCTTCCATCCACACTACAACACACATCGCTACGATACACGCCTCACGGTACATCGCTACGCGACACGGAGTATGCGCTACGCGTACTTCCTTCGCTACAACACTCATCAACACGATGCACATCACACGATGCATCGCCATGAAACACGGAGTACACTCCATGTGTACTCCCTTCTTTCTACGCCACACATCACTATAGCGCACATCGCACAGCGCGTCACTGCATTACACAGGATACGCTACACGCGTACTCTCTTCACACTACACGCCGTATCACAACTACGGCATCCATCTCACGCCCATACATCACAGCACAGTCCACAAAACTACAAAATCAAGCCCAACACTTCACAACCACACTTCGCTTCACAACTACGCAGCGAACACCACAAATACAACTACACAGTCCACAAACCAATCAACTAACTACTTTAAACATAAATAACTAGAGATAGAGGGTTATACCATCGATGGGATAACCCGTGCGTCGCTCGCTGCACGTCACGAACATGTGTCGGAGGAACGTACGTGGCGGTAACATCGCGTACGGTGGCTGTCCACCACATAAAGTGGTAGTTTGGGACTGAGAAAAGCTAAGCGTGGCCTTGGAAGACTCATGGTCGCCTTGTGATGGTCAAAGGTGGCGGAGCACGGCGGCATCACACTGTGAACAGTAAAACCGAACGGTGGGAGGAGGCGTGAGGTAGCGAAATGCCATAGAACTTCATGGCAAGCTAGGGAAAGGTAGATAAACATGTGGTGGAGCTGTGGTGGCGAGGTGGTGGTCGTACGGCGGTTTGAAGTCATTTTCGACCTTGGAGAGTGAGGGAGAGTGAGAGCTCTAAGAAGCTCCGTTGGCCATGAAATTTCTTAGAGAGGTTCATGGGGATGAGAGGAACAAGATGGTGGTGGTGAAACACCACGGGTGGCCGTGTATGGTGGTGCAACCAAATGTGTGATTTGAGAGACCCATATGAGAAAGAGTGAGAGTTAGGGGAAAAGAAAGACATTGGGAGGAAGCCCTTGATGAGGTGAATCCATTGGTGGTGCTTGGTGGCTGATTTGGCCGTGTATAGTGGTCCAAAAAGGTGAAAAAGCCTTAAAGACCCATTTGTTTGGAGGAGAAAGGAGAGAGAGTGGGTGGTCGGTTTATCTCACCACCGGTGAGGTTGTGTTTGCTGGTGAGGGAGGAACACGCCGGTGAGGGAGGTGAGGCAAGGTGGCCGGAGGTGGCGCCGGTAGGAAGCTCAAACCGATCGGCTATGGTGGAAGGGTGCTACGTACGTTGGCCATGAAGAGGAAAAAGAGGAGAGAGGAAAGAGAAGAGAGAAAAAAGAAAAAAGAAAAAGAGAAAAAAGAGAAAAGGAAAAAGTGAAGGGAAAATGGTAGGGGCCCAGGTAATTAACTTCAATCCTACGCTTCGGGGTCCTCAAATAATCCAACGATGAGTTAAAACACTGATTTGAAAACGCGTAAGTGTTTTATTTTCAATAAAACACTTTAAATAAAACACTACGAGAAATTAAGGTAGAATATTATTTTATAAACTAAAGTTTATAAAATAATATTTTCTCATCATTATTTAAAATGATAAAGTACCGTTAATTAATCGAAGATGATAAAATCATTTAAATTAATAAAACACTTAATTACAACCCTGAGAGGAATTAAGATAGAATTTATTTTTATAAACTAAAGTTTATAAAAATAATATTTTCTTCATCATTATATAAAATGATAAAGTATCATTAATTAATCAAAGTGCATAAAACACTTAAATAAACACTGAGATGAATTAAGATAGATTATTATTTTATAAACTAAGGTTTATAAAATAATATTTCTTCATCATTATTAAAATGATAAAGTATCTTTAATCACTCAAAGAGGATAAAACCATTTAATTTAAATAAGAGTTTTCAACGTAAAATTAAACCTCTTAATATCTTAAAACGACTAAAATATTTAATCTAAATAATTATCCACAATTATAATATTTTCAGAGCTCATAAATTATTATAATTGTGCTACTTTAAAAACAAGTTTATTTAATACTTTGAAATTCGGTGGATAAGATCCAGAATACGCCATCGAGGTACAACGCTTAGGATAATTTTGTTCATGATTTTACAGTTGTCGGTGAAGAACAAAGTAACGTGATTTACGGAAAAAGATAAATTATGCACGTGATTTCGGGTGAGGGTAGAGGCGAGAGAGATGGTGATTGCTGTCTAGAAAGAATCCAAAACTGATTGCCGTGCTGTCTAATATGTGAGAAAAAGAAAGAAAAGGGTGAGGAGATAAAACTAAATTTTAGCGGGCTGTTACATCCTCCTCTCCTAAAAAGAAGATTTCGTCCTCGAAATCGACGCAAGTACAAACATAAAACAAGCTTAAAACACTGTAGATAGTTGTAAAAAAAGAGTCGTCCGTGACCCGACAAGTGCTGCAAAGTCTCGAGGCCTACTCTATGAATTTAATACGGCTGGAGATTTAAACAGTCGCCTGATGTTGTTGACAACCGTGATTGAAGGTTTTGAGTTTCTATAAAGAAAAATGATCATTTTCACCCATCGGAAAAAAAAAACATCGCTTCTTGACCTATGTTTTGTTTTTCCATAACAAAAGAATGGCTGGGCAATTCTCTTCCACTAATGTTCCAGACTTGAATCAGGAACCCTTGACGCATCAACCATCAATCTTCTCTCCTGAGGTCGTCAATACCATGATAGAAGCAGAGAACTGTTCTTCTAGTAGGGCTGATTCTGAGATTATTGCAGAATCAAGAATGCTCAGTAGTCAATATGCTGCCTCTGTTACGATAATGTCTCGGAGGTTAATAGCGAGGGTAAGTGAGATTGATCATCTTAATATCCAAATATCTGAGTTACAACAGAAGCTTGCTAAAAAGGATAGAGAGATTAAAAGGCTACAGCAAAAAAACAAAGAGTTAAAAAAATTTACAAATTGGTATGTTCATGATCTGCAACCACGAATAGAAGAGCTGGAACGAGAAAGAATTCAGATACAAGGTCAACATCGGCAGATAACAGCAGATGTTCATCGTTTACTAGAGAAATAGGGACAATCTACTGTTAATATCGCTAGCTTAGTAAGAAAACTTTTGACAATACGTGTCCAGCATATCTTGTATTTCTTTTGACTAAAAAGATTTGAAGAGATAATAGTTTGTCTTCTTCTTTATGCTATCTCTATAAAATCAGTCTTAAACTTAATCCAATTTGCATCAAATCTTATTCTCATCTCTATAACTCATCTGCATTCCTTCAACGTTCTCGCCTTAAGTTTTCAATTCTTTTCTCAATGGCTCATTCTTCTAACATTTCTCTAGATCCATCCATGAGGTATTTAGCACCTCAACCTCCTATCCTTTCTGCAGCTGCCATTGGTGCCATGTTGCAGCAAGAAAATAATAGTATGGCTAATAAGTCAGACTCTGATGCTATCTACGACTTGGTGAGTCTCGGGACTCGCTACTCATCCTCTATTGTTGCTTTTTCTCAGCGGGTACAAGCCAAAAACCATGAGGTTGAAAGGCTTAAAGAACAAATTGTTGTACTTCAACGAATTGTTCAAGAGTCTCACACAAGGGAATGAATCATTCGGCAGAAGAATAAATAGTTGAAATCTCTATTGGATTCTTCATTCCGCTTGCCAGTTCCCATGGATAGGGATGACATGATATTGTATGAAGAGAATGAGCGTCTCCAACATAAGGCTAAGAATCTCAAGTTTATGTAAAAGCATAAAAAAAAATCTCTCTATTTTTATGAACTCTGGTCTATCTTTTAAGAGATATTCATAGCATGCTTCATACCTATTTCTCTTCTAATCATACATAATCTATCTTCTAGTAAAGGTTTTGTGAATATATCTGCTAACTGATCATGTGTGTTTGTGAACTCTAATACTATATCGCTTTTCTGCACATGATCTCGAAAAAATTCAAGCCTAATGAATACTAAAATCTCAAGCCTAGTATTTGGTGCATTTCCTAAGGACATGTGGATTTACAACCCAGAGACGTATTGCTCTGATACCACCCTGTGACGCCCCCAAATTCCGCTTGGGATTGAACGAACATTTGAAGCGTCAGGATATGCAACACAAGGTTACCTGCCCCCGTTCATGACATATAAGATGCAATGTTCCTAACATGCATCTAGCATTATGCAATATTCGCAGCGGATAATTTAAATTTTCTTTTTCTTTAGTAATACTATGCACCAAACTAAAAATATTCCAAATACTTGAAACATATTTAATACATAAAGGCATACTAAATAACCTTGATCACCACACTAGTCCAATATGATTGTGATCAAAAGAATACTTGAGATACAACTCTAAAAGTATAAGTAGTAACCTAAGATAAATACTATGCCATCATCAGCATCGCACCGTGGCCTAGTCGACCGTATTCAGTTGGTCAGATTCCAATTCTCCTTCGGTCCTATAACAAGATCTACCATTTGGGGGAATGGTAGTTGGGACTACCACAGTGAGATTTGATTACAAATCTCAGTAAGTTAACATAAAACTCCCACACAGGTTAAAGATGCATGCATGGCAGTAAAAGCATAAATGCATAAGTATAGTCGTACATAAGTATAGCATGACTTGACATATAGCATGACATAACCAAAACTTAAACGTGAACTGAACTTGACATGAACTTGAGCTTAAAACATAACATGGACTAACAACATAACATGAACATGAAACATAACATGGACTTGAAATATAGCATGAACGTAAACATGCATAACATAAATAAGAACTTGAAAATAACATAAACTTGAACATAACATGACATAAACGTGAACATAACATAATATGAACGTGAGCTTGAACATATCATAAACGTGAACATAACATGATCATGAACATACATGTACGTGAGCATAACATAACATGGACTTGATCT
>QGSO01000810.1:0-59906 GCA_011037825.1 Carya cathayensis | reverse complement strand
ACCATACGCTCTACACTTCTCTGTTACGCCATCCAACCCTTCGTGACACGCCATCCGGTGTTTCACGACTTAGTACAGAGTACACTCACGTGAACTCTCTTCCATCCACACTACAACACACATCGCTACGATACACGCCTCACGGTACATCGCTACGCGACACGGAGTATGCGCTACGCGTACTTCCTTCGCTACAACACTCATCAACACGATGCACATCACACGATGCATCGCCATACAACACGGAGTACACTCCATGTGTACTCCCTTCCTTCTACGCCACACATCACTATAGCGCACATCGCACAGCGCGTCACTGCATTACACGGGATACGCTACACGCGTACTCTCTTCACACTACACGCCGTATCACAACTACGGCATCCATCTCACGCCCATACATCACAGTACAGTCCACAAAACTACAAAATCAAGCCCAACACTTCACAACCACACTTCGCTTCACAACTACGCAGCGAACACCACAAATACAACTACACAGTCCGCAAACCAATCAACTAACTACTTTAAACGTAAATAACTAGAGATAGAGGGCTATACCATCGACGGGATAACCCGTGCGTCGCTCGCTGCTCGTCACGAACATGCGTCGGAGGAACGTACGTGGCGGTAACATCGCATACGGTGGCTGTCCACCACATAAAGTGGTAGTTTGGGACTGAGAAAAGCTAAGCGTGGCCTTGGAAGGCTCATGGTCGCCTTGTGATGGTCAAAGGTGGCGGAGCACGGCGGCATCACGTCGTGAACAGTAAAATCGAACGGTGGGAGGAGGCGTGAGGTAGCGAAATGCCATAGAACTTCATGGCAAGCTAGGGAAAGGTAGATGAACATGTGGTGGAGCTGTGGTGGTCGTACGGCGGCTAACGGCGGCAGATCAGCCGTTTGAAGTCATTTTCGGCCTTGGAGAGTGAGAGCTCTACGAAGCTCCGTTGGCCATGAAATTTCTTAGAGAGGTTCATGGGGATGAGAGGAACAAGATGGTGGTGGTGAAACACCACGGGTGGCCGTGTATGGTGGTGCAACCGAATGTGTGATTTGAGAGACCCATATGAGAAAGAGTGAGAGTTAGGGGAAAAGAAAGACATGGGGAGGAAGCCCTTGATGGGGTGAATCCATTGGTGGTGCTTGGTGGCTGATTTGGCCGTGTATGGTGGTCCAAAAAGGTGAAAAAGCCTTAAAGACCAATTTGTTTGGAGGAGAAAGGAGAGAGAGTGGGTGGCCGGTTTATCTCACCACCGGTGAAGTTGTGTTTGACGGTGAGGGAGGAACACGCCGGTGAGGGAGGTGAGGCAAGGTGGCCGGAGGTGGCGCCGGTAGGAAGCTCAAACCGATCGGCTATGGTGGAAGGGTGCTACGTACGTTGGCCATGAAGAGGAAAAAGAGGAGAGAGGNATTTTAAACAAAAACAGATAACTTTATTGATATTTTTCCAACCCAAATTAATAATCATTACAGAAAGAAAAGATAAAAAGCTTGGACAATCATCAGTCCATAGACCGGGCATTGGCTGTGGGTGGGTGCTGGTGTCTGGTTAGCTGCTGTTTTCCCTGGTCATCTGTACAAACTCATTTTATCTCATCATTACAGCTTTTTCAAATTTATATACACTTTTTTAAATTTTTATATAAAATATAATAAAAAATTTCATTTTTTCAAATTCTAACACACTCATAATATTTTAATAATATTTTATTCAACTCAACTCAACTCAACCCAACCCAACATCCAAACTCATAGTCTGCCCTTTTGATTATTAAGTTTCGGTATTGCGTATGGATCGGGCTCCCCACCTTTTACATTTTTGTTTACTTTTACAAAACTTTTTATCTTATCTTATTTTATTTCATATAATTATTATAATTTTTTTAAATTATCATACAAAATAAAATAAAAAAATTCAATTTTTTGAATCCTAATACAAAAATAATATTAAAATAATATATTTTAATAATATTTTATTCAATTTTCAATTTTTATCTCAACCTATCCAATCTTATATCTGAAAACAAACAAAGTTGATGTGTTCCAAATTTCTATCCCAATACTCGAATGGAGTTTGAAACTTGGAAAAATCTATCAAAATATGGATTGCTCGGCTGGACTTGTTGAAATGTGGGAAGCAGCCAAAGCAACCAACACACAGTCAGCAATGCCAACAAGGCTTGGATCCTCTAGAATGCTGGAATGAGCATAAGGCTTTAGAAAAAGATGAGCTGGAAGAACATTTTAGAGGCCGGATGAAATTCATTTTTGTTGGAATCATTTTCTGTTATGTATGATTTTGTACAGCCAGCTAGGATTATTTTTTCTTTCTATTTTTGTACAAAATATGCTGTAAGACTCCTCTTTCTTTTTTTTTTTTTTTTTTACATATGTTAGTGAGGCTCCTTTGTATACATTATGCCATTTGAAATGAGAATTGCAAATGTTATTTTTTCTCTCAATCCCGCTATTCTTAGTGTTTCTCAAGTTTTCTTTTCTTCAATCAACTTTTTTTCTTTTCCTGCGTTACTCTTCTTTACATTTTCTTACATAGTATCAGAGCCATGAATATTATAGCTCGAAACCAAATTCCAAACATGTCTCAAAATCAAAATCAAAACACAAATACAAACCCTATCGATTCATCTCAGCCAAACAGTTCATTCTTTATTGGAACCAATGACAACTCTATTGCCTTACTTGTTACACAAATGCTAGACTCTAGCAATTAGCATTCCTGGGCAAGGTCCATGAAAAGGGCCCTTAGAATAAAAAATAAGGTAGGATTCATTGATGGAAGCATTTGTGAACCAGATGATGCAAATAGCCCTTTAATGGATCATTGGCTTTGATGCAATGATATTGTCATCACTTGGCTGCAAAATACCCCATCTCGAGTATATTGCGCTCTCGAGTGACTAAAGGAGCTCCACCGAGATAATGTCTCATCTCGATTTGGGGTTGTGATACACATGCACTAAAAAATCCACTTTCACATGAAAACCTAATTTTTCATCCATGTCCATGAATATGCATGCACTATGCGAAAACTCAATTTCATTTTACAACACATGATCATGCGTGCACCATGCAATATATGCGACAAGTCACAAAAATAATCCAGCAAATCCCAACATCAACCAAACAAACAAATAACTCATTCCTCCATTCCAACCGAACCCCAAACTCCTCGGACTCAGTTCGACACAATAAACCAATCCATAAAAATATTTGTTAAAGCATAAATATATTTAAATTACGAGAGTTGTTTGGAAATATACTTGCAGTGTTATAAAATAACTTCCGAATGATCAATGAGTTGCAAAAGGTGGCGAAAAGGCAATGTCACAGTGCAAAATGCACTGTGGCCATGGGTCACAAAATACCCAAATTTGAACGGGATCAAACAAAGACTATGGAAGACTAGAATATGGCTTAGGGGTGCTGGTAAAGCTAATAGAAGTGGGGGTTGACTATGGGTGGCGGCGAAAGTGGCGGTGGAAGTCAAAATTGGCCCAATCGGATTTTAGCTCGTGGTGGTTGCTTCGGCGACGGATCGGAGCTGAAAATTGGTAGGTTAGATTGGCATGAGGCCGATGATGAAATAGTGAAGAAATGGTAACTGGAAGTGGAGCGACGACAGCGCTAGAGCAAATGGACGCGCGGCTTAGAGTGGCTCGTGGTGGCTAACGGCGACACTGGATGGTCTAAAAATAGAGGGGGATGTTCACCGGCTGGAGGGGAAGCAAGTGGGGTCGGCGGCGAGCTAGGGAGGACGAAGGAAACCGTGTGAAGAGGGAGAGAGGGACGTCGCGCGCATGGGAGAGAAGCAGGGGAGAAAAGAAAGAAGAAAAAGAGAATAGGAAAAAAAAAAAAAAAAACCGAGAAAAAGAAAAAGGGAAAAAAAAAAGGGAATGAAAGAAGAGAAGTCCAACCCTCACAACTTAGGTCATGAAACTGATCCAACAAAAATTATTTTTAAAACAACAAGTTATATAAAATAATTTAAACGTAGCGACTAAATAAAATAAAATAATAAAATCCAAAAACACAATAATTTTAAAGCCCAAAAATAACTAATTTAAATTAAAAAGCAATTTAAATATAAAACAAAAATAAATAACAAGAAAGCACGTTAAAATAATTTTACAACTTAAAATCATAAAATAATACCACAAAAATCACCTTTAATTTAAAACAAGAAAACCAATAATTATAATCATTTTAAAAAAATTTATATAATAAAAATACACATAAAAATTGGATATCACAAACATTACATTCAATTCTTTGTGAAGCTTCTTATGCAACTTAAACACACTCATAGTGTATGACGATATAGTTTGCAAAATAGCCGTAATCATAATTTCCTTCCCTGCTGTCAAGAGCAAAGAGTTATTTCAATTATTATTTTTGAGCGACACTCTTTCCTTTATACACGCGTTATATTTTGATTTGCCTACTATGGTAGGGAGCCTCAAATATTTCTCATAACTTCCTTTCACTTCAGCCCCCTTCCTTTGAAATCTTCTTTTTGTCTTTAGCTTTGGTGTTAGTACCGAAGAAAATAGCAATTTTTTTCTTATTTAAGAACTTACCTGAGACTTTTTAATACCTTATATTTTTTGCTATTTTTTCCATTCTTCCAATCTAGCTCTTCCAAATAACACACAATTGTCAGCAAATAACAGGTGGTTTATCCTTGTCCCCCCTTACCACTTATACACCTCTTGTTTCCCCCCTTAAGGTCAGAATTATTGATTCAACTATTCTCTTGTAGTATAATCCATGATAAATTCATGGAATGGGGGTAATTATTTGATTTTCATTTTCAAATTTGGATTATGACAATTTCAATTTTGGAGGTTTAAGATTGGGAGAACTTCAAGTTAGCGTTCCTTGCAATATAAAGTTAAATGGTAGGTTTGGATAGTGAGATGAGATGAGTTGAGATAAAAATTAAAAATTAAATAAAATATTATTAGAATATCAATTTTTAGTATTTTTATTATTTTAGAATTTGAGAAAATTGAATTGTTTATTATATTTTGTGTGAAAATTTTAAAAAAATTATAATAATTATATGAAATAAAATGAAATACTTTTTACATTAAAACCTAGCCAAGCTTCGATCTAGGGTTTTAAAATCTCGACACTAGTGAATTTTTTGGAGCTTACTAATTAATTATCATTATATATGTGGGTGTATTTCCGCCGCTTTATTATTCATGAAGGCTAAACAATCATTAAAATTATACCTAGGCCATTTAAGACTTTTTGAAGGTTTATATTATACGTGATATTGTAAAAATCAACAAAATTGAAAGTTTTATTATGATTGGAGGGCCCAATATCGGCATGGCCTCTAATTGAAGCCAGCCCACGACGGCCCAATACCTTTAACGAATAGTCATCCAAAGAAGCCACTTGCTGCCTTTATTATTAGAGAGATAAATCCTTTCTAATAAATATCTATAATATGGCGATTAGATAATTCCAGTAATTTAAAGATAAGTCTCGCGGCTAAGTACACAACATGAAACTAATCTGTTTATAACATTGATCCAATGGGTTTCTACATATTTCTACACCTATATATATGAGTAACAAGTAAGCCTCAACCTATTTGATTATACATTTTTGAATTATTATTTATCACTTGTTACTGACTTAGGTATCGGAGTTGTTATATGTACCCAGTGCCTCCCACATAGCGACTTACAGGTTGATGATCACGTTCGATGGTGGGACATATCATTTACAATGATAATAATATATTAAGTAAATTAGTTAATCAGATCAAATTATAGATTATTCAAGTTGATCCCAAAATGAAAAGGTTATAATTGGTTTTGTTGGTGAAAATACATAATAATAATAAAATAAGAATTACAATGAAATTAAAACTAATTTGAACTGAGACACAAAAATCTCGCTTTTTTTAAGGAGATTCAAGCTTTTTGCGATGTACAAAATCTCAGATTAACCAGTACAGTAAAATACTTCTTGACTTGACTCATCTAGGATATAACAGTTCAATTGATCGTCGTATATTCCAAATCAATTCTACACAAGTAGTTAAGCCCAAAACCCCACTCAAAAAATACCTTTATATTGTCTGGAAAATCTCTCCAAAATTTTCACACTTTTAACTCTCTCTCTTTTTCTCAAAAGAAAAAACTCTACTTTGGTGCGTATAGAAAAATAACTATAGAAAATGAACTGCAACACAGGACGCCAATCTCTCTTCTAATTTTTTATTTTTATTTTTAAAATCGACTATTTATAGGAAGAAAGTTTTGCTACGGAATGACAATTAAATGAAAAATAAAATAGCAACATTAATACTTTAAACTGAAAAAATAAAACAGCCACCCACTTAGGGAGAGCACGGTCCGGTGTGGTCTGGGTGATGGACCGAAATTTTCGGTTCATCATTTTCCCAGATCGGATCAGACCGAACATCTTTAAGGATCGGTCCAGTCTCATTGGTTCAGTCTTTTTTTCATTTTTTTAAATCGATTAATAAAAAATTATTTAAAATATCAAATTAAAATTAAGTGACTTATTAAATGTGAATTATATAATAAATTATACAATTATTAATATATACTAATATTATATATTATAG
Source organism: Carya cathayensis (assembly GCA_011037825.1). Lineage (NCBI taxonomy): Eukaryota > Viridiplantae > Streptophyta > Magnoliopsida > Fagales > Juglandaceae > Carya > Carya cathayensis. The sequence goes on along the minus strand of QGSO01000810.1, from coordinate 53,272 downwards.
TTATACATTAAAGAATATAATAATACATTGATCTAAATATATATAGTTATAGACTTAGTACCAATACTATAACTAATAACTATACTAGTAGTATTACTAATATACTATATGTTAGTGATAAATTGGTAATACTATATTAAATAATACTCTATGTAGTTATAGTGATTTAATACTAACATATTAAGTTAACTATACTAATACTATTATAAATTTATACATATACTATAATTTATACTATAACTCTTATAATATGTTAATATATTAATATATACTAGTACTATATATTATAGTTATATATTAAAAATATAATACTTATGTAATATTGTGATATATATAATTAATTTATACAATTATTTATATAAATAATATATATAATTTTTTTTTAATTTTTCATTCGGTCTATCTGAGAGTAAGAAAAATCCCTAAACCGCTGGACCGAGATGAATATTTCAGTCCAGTTCAAAAATGGCGATCCAACACTTTATCCTGTCCAAACCGGCCACATGCCCTCCCCTAAACCCACCACGGATATTTTAATAAGCATTAACACGCCAAATGGCTAAACGGCTATAAGATCACCTTCTGTATACGTACATGTTTCATTTTAGCTTGCGATTGGCATTTGACAAAAGGNAAAAAAAGAGAGAGAGAGAGAAAAAAAAAGGGAATGAAAGAAGAGAGGTCCAACCCTCATAACTTAGGTCATGAAACTGATCCAACAAAAATTATTTTTAAAACAACAAGTTATATAAAATAATTTAAACGTAGCGACTAAATAAAATAAAATAATAAAATCCAAAAACACAATAATTTTAAAGCCCAAAAATAACTAATTTAAATTAAAAAGCAATTTAAATATAAAACAAAAATAAATAACAAGAAAGCACGTTAAAATAATTTTACAACTTAAAATCATAAAATAATACCACAAAAATCACCTTTAATTTAAAACAAGAAAACCAATAATTATAATCATTTTAAAAAAATTTATATAATAAAAATATACATAAAAATTGGATATCACAAACATTACATTCAATTCTTTGTGAAGCTTCTTATGCAACTTAAACACACTCATAGTGTATGACGATATAGTTTGCAAAATAGCCGTAATCATAATTTCCTTCCCTGCTGTCAAGAGCAAAGAGTTATTTCAATTATTATTTTTGAGCGACACTCTTTCCTTTATACACGCGTTATATTTTGATTTGCCTACTATGGTAGGGAGCCTCAAATATTTCTCATAACTTCCTTTCACTTCAGCCCCCTTCCTTTGAAATCTTCTTTTTGTCTTTAGCTTTGGTGTTAGTACCGAAGAAAATAGCAATTTTTTTCTTATTTAAGAACTTACCTGAGACTTTTTAATACCTTATATTTTTTGCTATTTTTTCCATTCTTCCAATCTAGCTCTTCCAAATAACACACAATTGTCAGCAAATAACAGGTGGTTTATCCTTGTCCCCCCTTACCACTTATACACCTCTTGTTTCCCCCCTTAAGGTCAGAATTATTGATTCAACTATTCTCTTGTAGTATAATCCATGATAAATTCACGGAATGGGGGTAATTATTTGATTTTCATTTTCAAATTTGGATTATGACAATTTCAATTTTGGAGGTTTAAGATTGGGAGAACTTCAAGTTAGCGTTCCTTGCAATATAAAGTTAAATGGTAGGTTTGGATAGTGAGATGAGATGAGTTGAGATAAAAATTAAAAATTAAATAAAATATTATTAGAATATCAATTTTTAGTATTTTTATTATTTTAGAATTTGAGAAAATTGAATTGTTTATTATATTTTGTGTGAAAATTTTAAAAAAATTATAATAATTATATGAAATAAAATGAAATACTTTTTACATTAAAACCTAGCCAAGCTTCGATCTAGGGTTTTAAAATCTCGACACTAGTGAATTTTTTGGAGCTTACTAATTAATTATCATTATATATGTGGGTGTATTTCCGCCGCTTTATTATTAATGAAGGTTAAACAATCATTAAAATTATACCTAGGCCATTTAAGACTTTTTGAAGGTTTATATTATACGTGATATTGTAAAAATCAACAAAATTGAAAGTTTTATTATGATTGGAGGGCCCAATATCGGCATGGCCTCTAATTGAAGCCAGCCCACGACGGCCCAATACCTTTAACAAATAGTAATCCAAAGAGGTCACTTGGCTGCCTTGATTATTAGGAGAGATAAATCCTTTCTAATAAATATCTATAATATGGCGGTTAGATAATTCCAATAATTTAGAGATAAGTCTCACAGCTAAGTACACAACATGAAGCTAATCTGTTTATAACATTGATCCAATGGGTTTCTACATATTTCTACGCCTATATATATGAGTAACAGGTAAGCCTCAACCCATTTGATTATACATTTTTAAATTATTATTTATCACTTATTACTAACTTAGGTATCGGAGTTGTTATATGTACCCAGTGCCACCCACATAGCGGCTTACAGGTTGATGATCACGTTCGGTGGTGGGACACATCATTTACAATGATAATAATATATTAAGTAAATTAGTTAATCGGATCAAATTATAGATTATTCAAGTTGATCCCAAAATGAAAAGGTTATAATTGGTTTTGTTGGTGGAAATACACAATAATAAAATAAGAATTACAATGAAATTAAAACTAATTTGAATTGAAACACAAAAATCTCGCTCTTTTTAAGGAGATTCAAGCTTTCTGTAGTGTACAAAGTCTCAGATTAACCAGTACAGTAAAAAACTTCTTGACTTGACTCATCCAGGATATAACAGTTCAATTGATCGTCGTATATCCCAAATCAATTCTACACAAGTGGTTGAGCCCAAAACTCCACTCAAAAAATACCTTTATATTGTCTGGAAAATCTCTCCAAAATTTTCACACTTTTAACTCTTTTTTTATGAAAAAACTCTACTTTGGTGCGTATAGAAAAATAACTATAGAAAATGAACTGCAACACAGGACGCCAATCTCTCTTCTAATTTTTTATTTTTATTTTTAAAATCGACTATTTATAGGAAGAAAGTTTTGCTACGGAATGACAATTAAATGAAAAATAAAATAGCAACATTAATACTTTAAACTGAAAAAATAAAACAGCCACCCACTTAGGGAGAGCACGGTCCGGTGTGGTCTGGGTGATGGACCGAAATTTTCGGTTCATCATTTTCCCAGATCGGATCAGACCGAACATCTTTAAGGATCGGTCCAGTCTCATTGGTTCAGTCTTTTTTTCATTTTTTTAAATCGATTAATAAAAAATTATTTAAAATATCAAATTAAAATTAAATGACTTATTAAATGTGAATTACATAATAAATTATACAATTATTAATATATATTAATATTATATATTATAGTTATACATTAAAGAATATAATAATACATTGATCTAAATATATATAGTTATAGGCATAGTACCAATATTATAACTAATAATTATACTAGTAGTATTACTAATATACTATATGTTAGTGATAAATTGGTAATATTATATTAAATAATACTCTATGCAGTTATAACGATTTAATACTAACATATTAAGTTAATTATACTAATACTATTATAAATTTATACATATACTATAATTTGTACTATAACTTTTATAATATGTTAATATATTAATATATACTAGTACTATATATTATAGTTATATATTAAAAAATAAAATACTTTATGTAATATGGTGATATATATAATTAATTTATATAATTATTTATATAAATAATATATATAATTTTTTTTAATTTTTCATTCGGTCTAATCTGAGATAAAAAAATCCCTAAACCGCGGACCGGACTGAATAAATTTAGTCCGGTTCAAAAATGGCGATCCAACCACTTTATCCTGTCCAAACCGGCCACATGCCCTCCCCTAAACCCACCACGGATATTTTAATAAGCATTAACACGCCAAATGGCTAAACGGCTATAAGATCACCTTCTGTATACGTACATGTTTCATTTTAGCTTGCGATTGGCATTTGACAAAAGGTATATAGCTAATTGAGGCATATATAAATAATCATATACACTGTTCATTTTATTTAAATTTAAGAGTTCTAGAAATATATATGTTTTTTAGACAAAAATCTACTTAAATTTGATAATCGTACGTAAATGGACTCAGTCAACTCGTGAAATCAAATCGGTGTCAAACCAGGAGTAAATCGAAACAAAAAATAGAACAAGACAGAGAGACAGAGAGGGAGATAAGATAATAATAGTACTTCGGCCATTGATCGGTATATATAAAAGTTGAAAACTTTAAAGGTTTTTTTACATTGTCGAATTGAATACTTTGTGCTGGAAACCGGAACTGAAGATCAAGGCCAAACTGATTCGACAGAGACCCTGAACTCCTGCAGATTCTCCATTTCCATCTCTTCAGAGTCTTTGTTGTCCCTGGCTGCCTCATGTCTCAGTGCAGGCTGTTTGGCCTTCAAACCAATGGTAGCAGCAACATAGGAGGCCGAAGAAGATGATGAAGAGGTGGAAGAGAGAGGAATTCTTGTAAATAAAGATTGAGCGGTGGTTTGAGGACGAACAATTTGGGACAGTAGGAGCAAAAGAGAAGCCATGTAAAGTACTCGGTGCTCAAGATAATACACAGCAGCAGGTGAAGATTGGTGGGATGGTTAAATTCGAAGGACTGAGGAAAGAAATTGCTTTGGTTGATTAGCTTTAAGGGTTAGTATATTTATAGGAATCTGTATCGTAATCCATTGGTTTTTGCTACCTGTCTGAAAAAGGACTCTGCATGACGGGTGGTAACTGCCCAGGATTGGGAAAACAAGGGGTTTCCCAAAGCCGCTGATTTTGCCCCCCCGGGTCCTGACTGCCCACTTTTGTCTGCTGATCTACATTGACTTTTTGGCGAGTGTCAACCGACTCAACACCCACAACTTTATGACTGGGGAAGGCAGAAAATAGAAACATTCCCAAACCATGAGTCCTCAACCATTGGTTAGCAGTCGATTGTGATATTTTAATTCTTTGGTCGAGAGTAATTTCATCAGGAAAGAAATGGTTAAATGCTTTATTTATTTTATTTTTAAAATCATATCTAAAGAAGAAATGAAAAGAGTGTGGTCCGAAACAAACACTACAATATAGATTTTACATCAGCGCAATAAACAAGGAAAGAAGTTTGGAAGTAAATATGGTTGGGTCCCAAATTTATATTGGTTGACGAGAATTTAGGTATTAAGAAATAGAAATCTCAAGGCCTAGAAAGTGACCAACATTTCAGTTTTTTTTTTTTTTTTAAAAGCGGCATGGGACAACCGTGGCATGGGACAACCACATCATGAGTAAGGGTGTCAAATTGTGTTAACAGATCGTGTTCATGTCGTGTCAAAATATGTATATTATACTATATAACTCAACCATAACTTAACCCGTTAAGCTTATCATGTCAAAACCTCAAATCCTAACATGACCCATTAACAAAATGGGTCATGTCGTGTCAATCCATTTTGACCTATTAGTGAATATTACAAAATAAGTTAACACGACACCATACGACCCGTTTCAAACTGTTTATATAAATGGGTTAAATATGCCTGAAATTAACCTGTTTGAACTTATTTATATAAATTTTAAAATCATAATATTTATAAAAATTATAAATCTAATTACAAGTCGAAAATTACAATTCAAACAAAAAAAATATCAAAATTAAAATTCTAACAATTTTACTTTTATGTATAAGGGTATAATTATAAGTTTAACTTTCTTAATGTGTCATAACGGATTGACTCGTTATCAACCCATTAAGTAATCGTGTCTTAACGAGTCAACTAGTTTTGACTCAAAATCCGTTAAGACTAAATTCTAACCCACTATTATCGTGTTGTGTTCGTATTAAGTTAATGGGTCGTATAACATATTGCCACCCCTAATCATGAGCGTGCCAAGCTTTATAAATTATGTAGGGAAAATCATTGAAGTCTTGAATATAATGCTCTTGTATTTTAGGTCAAACAAAAAGATAATTGAATTAATGAAAATAATTGGGTGAGGAAGCGAAGTTTTTAATAGCATACGAAAGGTCGTACTGGTTAAGGCATTAGAACAAAATGTTTCGATACCGATACTATTTCGTAATAGTCGATATATAAATAAATTATATATATAAATATATATAAAAATTATATTTCAAAATAATAGTCTATATATGAATAAATTATATATAAATACACATATATAAATTATAAATAGTCTAGTCTGAATTGGAGGTAAAAAAATGAGTTTGCAGTTTGAAAACTGAAAACAAAAAGGAAGAAAAAAGTAAAAGCCAAAATATTGGCTAGTACGGGCTGAAATATAGGCCGGTACGAGTCGAAACAGCCAAAATTCTGACCGGTACCAAACATGGGTCTTCTCTGTACCAGCTACCCGGTCGATACGGCATATTTCGATCGTATTAGCCGGTGTGATACAAAATTCAAAACCATGTGAGATAGAGTTTAGCATAAACTCTCAAAACTTATGTACACAACTGAGCCTCATGTGCTGGTTGGTTAAGAGTGGGATTAGTCATATGTTGGAGATCAGAGGCTTGACAAGGTTTAGACGTGCACGTGGTTGTATGAGACACAACACATGAATGGATAAGGCTATGTTTAGATGTTAAATAAAGTTGAGATAAGTTGAGTTCTTTATAAATATTATTGAGTTAAGATGATAGAATGAGTTTTGTGGAATCCATCTAAGATGAGTTTATATGTGTTTGTATATTAAGATGAGTTTAAATGTATTTATAAGAAGTTGAAAAAGATTATAGGTCTAGCGTGTAAAGAGGTCTTAAATTAAAAAAGTTGATGGATCTCACGAAATCTTGAATTAAGTGATGTTTAGAGATTTGAGACTTGTGTATTTAAATGTTAAACTAAGTTTAAGTTTGAATTCAACTCAACTGCTTCCATATTGTAAACGTAGCCTAAATGTTGATGGTGGATGAACACCACAAAATTTCATTTTTTAATCTTAAATATTTTCATTCTCATTTATATTTGGTGATGTGACTCATTTGAATTTTTAAGTGGTTATCATTTGAGTTAAAAAATAGAAAAAAAACTACTTAAATTATTCTATACCATCAATTATTCGAGATAATGATATTTAAGACGAAGGATAGTGTTGTTGAATATCCATAAACTCTGCCCTAAACAAATATCGGGCACAATCCAATTAACAGAACTGATGCTTTTGGGCTTTCGTTTACCATGGGGTATATATAAAGCCCATGGACTTTTCTTTCAGTAGTGCCCATGGATGGGGCAATTTAATGGTCAACTCCGCCCTTTAATTTGGTGTGGCCCATTATATATGTTCCCAATATCGTAAGGCCTATGATACATAATACATGGCTTAAGTATCAATATCTTCTTCTTCTTCTTCTTCTTAGCTGAAATATCTCAGACTATTGCGTTTGGAGGGAGCAAAGAAAAATAATGAATATTTCTTCATATCTGGCGTATAGATTTATTTTGGTTCGCTACTTATATAGATGAAGTTCATGTTATAGCCTATTTAGAAGTACAACTCTTTTAAGATATTCTCAAACTATTTTACTATTATTTATAAATCATCTGTAATACTATATATCCAAAGGGAGTTAGGCTTCGTTTTCAGAACCATGTTTTTGGAGAAAACAAACATAGTCTTCGAAACAATCGTACCATTTGGGATCATTCCTCAAATAATCAATTTAGTAGTCACCTCATTACAAGAAAAATGAATTTTTGTGATCAATTTATTATAACGAAAAGACTATTCACAACCAATTATCAATTTATTGTAACGAAAAGACTATTTACAATCAATTTTGATTGTGAAAGTCTTTTCGTTATAATAAATTGGTCACAAAAATCTATTTTTCTTGTAGTGCTCCCAAACTACAAAACAATTACAAAGCACACCATTTTCTTTAAAAAGTTAAAATTATCTTAAAAATTAAAGAAAAACAATTATTATTAAATTGAAAAGAAAAATGCTAAATGTATACTATAGGTTCATATCAATCCAATAAAATCGGCCGATATGCTTCATGACGAATGTGTCAATCGGATTTGTATAATATGGATTCATGTCTACGTACTTCTTCAAGTACATAATAGGTAAACTTTTTCTTCTTCTTTAACACTCACGATAGCTCGTAACCGTATACATATAGTATTTAATAGATCATTAGACACTAACAATATCCATAAGATTAGATATATATATATATATATATATTATATTATAAAGTCAAAATATTGTTTAAATTTATAAGAATTCAACTCTAGATTGAGATACTAAAAAATAAGGATTTGGACAATGCCAAGGGGTTGTTCAGTATGTACCTTTGAGCGTGTTCCTAGATGATTTTTTTTTTCTTTCAATATTTTTTAAATATATTTAAATATTTTTTTAAAGCAAGAATACGCACATTCACTCTAATAACTTTTTTTTAAAAGCAAGCTCGCATATTAATTATAAAAAGGTATTACAAAATTTAAGGAGGGTCTTTTCCACTGTCAATATAAAAATAGTAGTAGGAATATTGTCTAACAGAATTCTACCAAATAAAGAGTTTGTAGCTGCTCATTGTGCAACTAAATGCGCAAATTGATTTTAGGATCGATCTATCTTGATAAATCTCCAGTCATCGTGAGATTTCAACGAGTTTGCAATATCGTCTGAAATTGATGCTATTTGCCAGATCTCTCTCTTTAGAAATAGCAGAAATCACCAACTGAGAGTCTCCAGCCAAAGAGATTGAGGGATAGTTGAGATGTTCTGCCATTTTGAAAGCTAAATTTGCCGCTAGTGCCTCTGCAATCACCGAGATTGTGGTAAAAATTTTCTTAGTCCAGATTTCGATGATTTCACTTTTTGTATTTCTGCACACTAATGAGGACAAAGAAAATGAGTTTATGACAGCTGCATCAAAAGTTATGCAATTTGATTGAAGGGAGGTTTTTGCCATTCTTTTTCCACTTTAGTGTTGGTCTTTTCTTTCCACGCCTGTAGATTTTCTTGATATGAGAGATTCAGTTGTTGTGATAAATTGTGGATATAGAGATCTTTTTGATAATGAACTTTGTCATTTTGAAGCTTCTAGATAAAATCTAGTATTAGACCCGCAAAGATTTTGAAAGGATGGTCTTCTTGGGAAGGAAGGCCGAGTTTTCACTTTGGGTATAGAATGAACTGAAACGAATCATTCATTGAGTTTATTGCCAGGGAAGAGAGATTTAAAGGCCATCTATTTTGGCTCTAAATGATTCTAGTTATGGGGCATTCAATGAAAAGGTATAGGAGGGTCTCTTCTTTTTCATCATAGAGTGGGCAATTTATGAGAGAATACTTGTGATGAATCTTTAAGGCGCTCTCTTGTTGGTAAAATTTTCCAAAGTATCTTCCATAAAAGGAGATCGTGGCGATCATGTGTAACAGCCCGCTAGAAATTCAATGGTGGAATTTCTATAGACATTAGAAACCTCGTGAAAACCCCATAAGTTTTTACGAATCGGCTAATCGCATAAGTTCTAGTCTGTCAACATAGTTAGTATTATCACTCATTATGGTGCCAGAAATGCGATTTTATTTGTTTGAGGTAGTTAGAAGTGTCAGATTACGTTATAGTTTACGCCACTAGACTCAGTTGAATATTTAGGATTTTTCAGTACTAAGTTTATTATGCACTTTTTCGGAGTGAATAGTAACCTCGATAAGCGTACTAAGTGCAGTGGTTTCAAAATCACAGTGTGAAATGTCCAAATTAGGTTAGAGAAGTTTTATTTGGACACTTGGCAAGATCTTAACCACACATAATGAATAGTATTAGATACTTGGCACAAAGAGAAACCATTAGATGGATTTGTGAAGGAAATCAATGTGTGAGATCATGCCACCTAAGCAAAACAGTTTTTTTTCATCTGATCAACCAAATTGAGTTAGATCAAGAGGGTTTCAACCCTAGTAAAACCCTAAATGGTTGGAATCCATTTGAAACCCCAAAAACTTGGTTGAAACCGAAACCCTAAACGGTTTCCCCAAACCCTAAAGTTGGCATTCAAACCCTTTTTGATCCAATTTCTAGTATTGTGTTTAATCACTTGATTAAATCACTTTCACATGCTATTAATTTCTCAAATTCCTATTATGACATCTTTATCCAACATTTTAAACCTTAGAAATTTGATTGGGCCAAGAAAAATTGGATTTGGGCTTGATAGCATCTCAAACCCTAACCAAACCCCCTTTAAACCCCAAATTGAAGCCCACTTGGTTGAGGCCCACTAAAGCCCACGAATTTTGGCCACCTTGGCATAGCTTCTTGGAGAAATTTCCTCCCCCACTTGGCAGACCATTCATTGCATCAAATTGCACTCAATAATATGGAGGAACCCACCCCATCAAGTCCCATGTCTCATAGCTTTTGTAGGTTGTCCTTTGCCCCCCACTATCCTCTACTTTGTGTCACATGTCTACACCTCCACTCAATGATCATTAAGGTCCAAATATTCCCCCTACAGAAGTCTTGAGTCGTGCAAGACACACTTACTTCACTTTAATCATTTCTTCACCCCATTCTTAGAGAGAAACCCAAAAGAGCTCTCTCGGGCAGATTTCTGTGTCTTTTTGCGTGGAGATTCTCGACCCTTTGTAAGTATTTTCACACAATGACTCCTTCATAAAAGTTGTTCCTCTTTGAGTCTAGTTTCCGTAGATGTATTTTTCGGATCATTCCATGGTCATTTGGTCGGTCAAAAGTATTTTTAACCATGGAAAGGTCATTCTGGGCGTGAATCTGGAGAGTATGTTATGTTTTGGAGTTTTTGACCAAGCTAATGGACATATCTTGGTCCGAAAATTTTATGGAGTGTTCTTAGAATGTGTTTAAGAGTTTTCATTGAGGTTTTGTTGCATGAATAAAGCTTTTGATGATAGATTTTATTAGATCTAGAAACTTGAAAACTGGAAGTGGCAAAACAGTTTTTATTTGGATAAAGTTTGAATATTTCGAGGTTTGATCTTACTCTAAAGGCTTTGATATTTTTATATGATGATCCTAAGTCTCTTATTTTCATGTTAGGATGTTATTTTGGAGATATTTAGTATTAGTTTCAAAGATATGATTTTTCTATGCAAGAGAATTTCGGTTAGGCCTAAGATTTGATGTTTTTAGGTTAGATCCATGTTTTATTGGGTTTTAGCCATGTGATTTTAATTTTGATGGTTGGATATTCTTTAGGACACGTTTTTAAACCATGTGATACTTTATTTCAAAGATCTCACCTTCTTAAGCCATTGATCAAGAGATTTATCAAAGCTAGTTAAGAAAAAGTTTCTGTTTTTGGACTAAGTGTAAAATCAAAAACTCCAAGTGTCATTTTTGTGATTTTGGTGACTTTAGTTTGATGATTTAAAGCATGGTTTATCTGAGGATGATGTTATGAATATGTTAGAAGTAAGATTTGATTTTTTTTGGAATTCTTGGAGATGTTTTGATTTAAGGGCAAAGCTTGTGATTAGTGTTTTGATCTTTTTACAAAAAAGTTTGGTGTTGATTATTAGCTTTTTCTAAATGGATGTTTTAATTATGGTTTTAAACTTAGGATTGGAAGATGTTTGTTGCAAAATTTTGGTTTAAGCATGAGTTTTGAAGTTGGAAGGAATTGCAACAAAAATCAAGAGAAATGGCCTATGGATGTTTCGGCCATAGTGTGTTTTCCATAGTGATGTTTTGTTTTAAATTTTTCTGAGTTGATATTTGAGTTTAGAACAAAATTTACATGAGGAATGTAAATTTTGGAAATTTTTGGAGTTAGGATATGAAATCCTTAAGTTAGGGGTAAAATGGTCGTTTTCCCACATGTAGAGGGTAAAATGATAATTTTACTCTAAGATAGCTTGTTTCCATGTTTCTAATTGTTAGTAATTAAATTTCTAACTTTTAGAATGACCTTTTACAGTTTCTCGTATATCGCGCTTTATTCTCGTAGAACGTGACAATCGAGGTAAGTTAGCTTCTAACTTACTATCAGTTTATTGTGTATGTATGGTGGGTAAGGGAACTACAATTTATGTATGTATGTTATCATATATGCCATGTCATGCCATGTCATTACATGTTTATCTGTTACGCATGATTTATTCTCTCATGATTATTTATCTGTTACACAATCTTTTCTGTCATACAATGCTGTATGTTATAAGTATGCCATGTTAAGTATGCCATATGATACATGTATGCCATGAAATGTTTATGATTAAATCATATTGTGCCATTTACAAGTATACGCCATGTTAGAAAAGTATATGATATTAAATAATATCTCATGCATTAAGAAAGATAAGACATGTTATGTTATGATAATACGTGGGGCCACAACAACTGTGGAGTACGTATTATATTTTATGTTACTTATAATACGTGGGGCCACAACAACTGTGGAGTACGTATTATATTTTATGTTACTTATAATGCGTGGGGCCACAACAACTGTGGAGTACGTATTATATTTTATGTTACTTATAATGCGTGGGGCCACAACAACTGTGGAGTACGTATTATATTTTATGTTATGTGTATTCATGGGGCCACAACAACTGTGGAGCATGAAGTATGGGGCCACAACAACTGTGGAGCATACACTACGTGAGACACAGCAATTGTGACACGTAGAATACGTGGGGCCACAACAACTGTGGAGTACGTATTTTTTTTTTATGTTACTTGAATACGTGGGGCCACAACAACTGTGGAGTACGTATTAACGCACGTTATTAATCAAGACAATTGAATAATATTTCAAGTTTATGTTAAGTCCAGTTTCAGATCAAATACATGATAAGTCAAGTTGCAGATCAAGTTCATGTTATGTTATGCTCACATACATGTTATGTTCATGTTCATGTTATGTTCCAAGTTCACGTTCATATTATGTTATGTTCACGTTCACATTATGTCTCAAGTTCACGTTTATGTCATGTTATGTTCAAGTTTATGTTATTTTCAAGTTCTTATTTATGTTATGCATGTTTACGTTTGTAACAGCCCGCTAAAATTATCAGTTTTGGTTTCTTTCCCGACAGAATCACAATCTCTCTCGTCTTTACCCTCATCTGGAATCACGCGTATAGATTATCTTTTCCGTAAATCACGTAATTTGTTCTTCACCGACAGCTGTAAAATCATGAACAGTTTTATCCTAAGCGTTGTACCTCGATGGCGTTTTTCCGGATCTTATCCATCGAATTTCAAAGTATTAGATAAGCTTGTTTTTAAAGTAGCACAATTATAATAATTTAATGAGCTCTGAAAATATTATAATTGTGGATATTTATTTAGATTAAATATTTTAATTGTTTTAAGATATTAAGAGGTTTAATTTTACGTTGAAAATTCTTATTTAAATTTAAGTGTTTTATGCACTTTGATTAATTAACGGTACTTTATCATTTTTATATAATGATGAGGAAATATTATTTTATAAATTTTAGTTTATAAAATAATATTCTACCTTAATTCATCGTAGTGTTTTATTTAAAGTGTTTTATTTAAAATAAAACATTTAAGCGTTTTTAATCAGTGTTTTAACTCACTGTTGGTTTATTTGAGGATCCCGAAATGTAGAATTGAAGCGATATACTCTGGCCCTACCTTTTTTCTTTTCACTTTTTCTCTTTTTCTTTTTATTTTCTTTTTTCTCTCCCTCTCTCTCTCTTGGTCGACGGAATGAAGGAAGCCACCATGGCCGTTCGGTTTCAAGGTCCCAGCCGGCGCCACCTCCGGCCGCCGGACCCCACCTCCCACTCCGGCCTCATCCTCTCCCTCCGGCGAGCACAACCACGCCGGTGGTGTACTAAACCGACCTCTCATTCTCTCTCTTTCTCCCTTCAAAGATATGGGTCTCTAGGGGTTTTTCACATTTTTGGACCACCATACACGGCCAAATCAACCACCAAGCACCACCATTGGACTCACCTCATCAAGGGCTTCCTCCCCATGTCTTTCTTTTTCCCAAACTCTCACTTTTCTCATATGGGTTTCTTAAAAACACCGTTCGGTTTCACCACCGTGCGCCGCCGTACACGGCCACCCGTGGTGTTTCACCACCACCATCTTGTTCCTCTCATCCTCATGAACCTCCCCAAGAAATTTCATGGCCAACGGAGTTTCGTAGAGCTCTCACTCTCCTACACTCTCCAAGGCCAAAAATGGTTTCAAACGGCCGATCCGCCGCCGTTAGCCACCGTCCGACCACCACCTCGCTACCACAGCTCCACCACATGTTCATCTACCTATCCCTAGCTTGCCATGAAGTTCTATGAATTTTCGCTACCTCGCGTTTCCGCTCACCGTTCGGATTTACTGTTCACAGCGTGATGTCGCCGTGTTCCGCCACCTTTGACCATCACAAGGCGACCATGAGCCTTCCAAGGCCACGCTTAGCTTTTCTCGGTTCCAAACTACCACTTTATGTGGTGGACAGCCACCGTGCGCGGTGTTACCGCCACGTACGTTCCTCCGACGCATGTTCGTGACGAACAACGAGCGACGCACGGGTTATCCCGTCGATGGTATAACCTTCTATCTCTAGTTATTTTACGTTTAAAATAGTTAGTTGGTTGGTTTATGGATTGTGTAGTTGTATTTGTGGAGTTCGTTGCGTATTTGTGAAGCGAAGTGTGGTTGTGAAGTGTTGAGTTTGATTGTGTATTTTGTGGACTGTGCTGTGAAGTATAGGCGTGAGATGGATGCCGTAGATGTGATACGGCGGGTTGTGTGAAGAGAATACGCGTGTAGCGTATTCTGTGTAATGCAGCGACGCGCCGTGCGACGTGCGCTGTAGTGTGTGTGGTGTAGAATGAAGGGAGTGCATGTGAAGTGTACTCCGTGTTGTATGGCGATGCATCGTGTGATGTGCATCGAGTTGATGAATGTTGTAGCGAAAGGATTACGCATAGCGCGTACTCCGTGTCGCGTAGCGATGCACCGTGAGACGTGTATCGCAGTGATGGGTTTTGTAGTGTGAATGGAAGAGAGTTCACGTGAGTGTACTCTGTACTAGGTCGTGATACACCGGATGGCGTGTCACGAAGGGTTGGATGGCGTAACAGAGAAGTGTAGAGCGTTTGGTGTAGTGTTGGGAAACTGTATGACAGTGTCCCGAAGCAGTGGTGTTATGGATTATAGTCCGGGGTGACTGGTGTCATCTTGTGGTTGACTATGACTAAGAGTATATGAATTGAGAAAGAATTGTTTGTTTGGTTATTATTGATAATTTTAATGAACTTGTTTTAGTGCAAAGGCTTTCTGAAGTCAAATTATCTCTTCAGAGTATAGTGAAACCTCAAGTTGCCGTGGTGTTACAAGTGCTCATAATATGACAATTGAGTTCAGAAGTGAAAATCTTAAGGACTGGAGTGTTCCTCTTCCAGCTGTTGTGCAGTTCCTCGTGTTTCGCACTCTATTCTCATAGAACGCGACGATCGAGGTAAGTTAGCCTCTAACTTACTATCAGTTTATTGTGTATGTGTGATGGGTAAGAGAACTACAATTTATGTATGTATGTTCTCGTATATGCCATGTCATGCTATGTCATTACATGTTTATCTGCTATGTATGATTTAATCTCTCATGAATAATTATCTGTTACATAATCTTTTCTGTCATACAATGATGTATGTTATAAGTATGCCATGTTAAGTATGCCATGAAATGTTATGATTAAATCATATTGTGCCATTTACAAGTATACGCCATGTTAGAAAAGTATATGATATTAATTAATGTCTCATGCATTAAGAAAGATAAGATATGTTATGATACGTATAATACGTGGGGCCACAACAACTGTGGAGTACGTATTATATTTATGTTATTTATAATGCGTGGGGCCACAACAACTGTGGAGTACGTATTATATTTTATGTTACTTATAATGCGTGGGGCCACAACAACTGTGGAGTACGTATTATATTTTATGTTACTTATAATGCGTGGGGCCACAACAACTGTGGAGTACGTATTATATTTTATGTTACTTATAATGCGTGGGGCCACAACAACTGTGGAGTACGTATTATATTTTATGTTACTTATAATGCGTGGGGCCACAACAACTGTGGAGTACGTATTATATTTTATGTTACTATAATGCGTGGGGCCACAACAACTGTGGAGTACGTATTATATTTTATGTTACTTATAATGCGTGGGGCCACAACAACTGTGGAGTACGTATTATATTTTATGTTACTTATAATGCGTGGGGCCACAACAACTGTGGAGTACGTATTATATTTTATGTTACTTATAATGCGTGGGGCCACAACAACTGTGGAGTACGTATTATATTTTATGTTACTTATAATGCGTGGGGCCACAACAACTGTGGAGTACGTATTATATTTTATGTTACTTATAATGCGTGGGGCCACAACAACTGTGGAGTACGTATTATATTTTATGTTATGTGTATTTGGGGCCACAACAACTGTGGAGCATACACTACATGAGACACAGCAATTGTGACATGTAGAATACGTGGGGCCACAACAACTGTGGAGTACGTATTATGTTTTATGTTACTTGAATACGTGGGGCCACAACAACTGTGGAGTACGTATTAATGCACGTTATTAATCAAGACACTTGAATAATATTCCAAGTTTATGTTAAGTCAAGTTTTAGATCAAGTTCATGTTATGTTATGCTCACCTACATGTTATGTTCATGTCATGTTATGTTCAAGTTTATGTTATTTTCAAGTTCTTATTTATGTTATGCATGTTTACGTTCATGCTATATTTCAAGTCCATGTTATGTTTCACGTTCATGTTATGTTGTTTGTTCATGTTATGTTTTAAGCTTAAGTTTATGCCATGTTAAGTCAAGTTCAATTCACGTTTAGGTTCTGGTTAAGTCATGCTATATGTCAAGTTATGCTATGCTTATGTACGACTATACTTATGCATTTATGCTTTTACTGCCATGCATGCATCTTTAACCTGTGTGTGAGTTTTATGTTAACTTACTGAGATTTGTAATCAAATCTCACTGTGGTAGTCCCAACTACCATTCCCCCCGAATGGTAGATCTTGTTACAGGACCCAAAGGAGAATTGGAATCTGACCAACTGAATAGGTCGACTAGGCCACGGTGCGATGTTGATGATGGTATAGTATTTAACTCAGGTTAATACTTGTACTTTTGGAGTTGTATCTCAAGTATTCTTTTGATCACAACCATTTTGGACTAGTGTGGTGATCACGGCTTTTTAGTATCCTTTATGTATGAAATATGTTTCAAGTATTTGGGATATTTTTAGTTTGGTGCATAGTATTGCTAAAGAAAAAAAAATTATCCGCTGCGAATATTGCATAATGCTAGATGCATGTTAGGAACATTGCATCTTATATGTCATGAACGGGGGCAGGTAACCTTGTGTTGCATGTCTCGACGCTTCAAATGTCCGTTCAATCCCAAGCGGAATTTGGGGGCGTCACATCATGGATTATGAGATTCCAAATTTTCCTCCATGAAATATCTGGAGTTACTTCTTTGCTAGAGTCTGCAATATTTTATGCAAGGTGGTGAGCACTTTTAACAAAGAATCTCCCATTTTGGTTTTAGTCCAAATGGGGCAATCCAATATTTGATTGGAGTTGGGCAAATGGATTTTTAGAATTTCATTGATGCTTTCTTGTTAGAAGAGAGATGATAATATTTTTTAGTCCAAATGGGGCAATCCAATATTTGATTGGAGTTGGGCAAATGGATTTTTAGAATTTCATTGATGCTTTCTTGTTAGAAGAGAGATGATAATATTGGGAGATTCCAAGATCTATTATTCTGAATAATCAGATATAAGACCTTGAGAGTAGTCGAGAGATCAGCAGTATGGGTTAGACGAAAATGCTTGAAATTTTCCAGTGTCGGGATCCAAGGGTCAAGCCAAGCTCTCACAGACAAACCATTTGCAATTTTGAAACATGTATCTTTTTCCAGCAATGGTCTGGTCTTTAGAATTCCTACTAAAATTTGGTTTTCCCATTTCCCATCCTATCTTCACTAACGAGGCTACATTCATATTTGGCACAATACTGTAATAACTTTCTTAATCATTAAAAAAAGTTAAAACACACAAGTCGTCATACTAATCGGACAAAATCAGAGAGTTACTTGGCATTTGTTTTAAAATTTATTCATGAGCCATTAAGACTTTTGAAGATATGTCATGGATATTGTGAAAATGAACCAATCTTAATGATTTTATTATGTGAATGACATATCAAATAAGCAGATTAGTCAGATAATCAAACCTTATTTTCTTGTCAAATTTGCAAATTGTGTTAGAGATTACTAACACCATGTAATTAGTAACAATAGCTAGCTTATGCTCTTATGATACAAGAGGCTTGGGCTGGATTGGTTATACAAAATCAAACTATTTCATCTAATTTCATATAATTATTACAACTTTTCCAAACTCTTATACCGAATATAATAAATAATTCAAATTTTTCAAATTTTAAAATAAAAATAATACTAAAAATTTTTTATAACAATATTTTATTCAACTTTCAATAAAACATCTCATCTTATCTCATATGAACTACATAACCAAACAAAACCTCATATTATTTTCTTTCTTTAAATGTAGAAAGTCATCATTAATTAATTAGGACATATATATAATTATAGAAAATCTTACCCGTGCATTTACTAACATAAATAAAATAAATAAGAATAATCTCGGTCAAATATTAAGGTCAGATTTCTTCTAGATATAATTATACGAGTCATTCTATTATCAAGTTAGTATATAGATTATATCATCCATATTACTCAAATGATAAAATTTGATTTGTAAGATTTAGATTTTAAAATTTATTTTAAAATTAAATTATATTATATAAGCACTTTACTAAATATATTCTACATACTGACTTAAGAGTAAGATTTTTTTAATTATATATGCCAAAAATAATTCCAGATAAAAGAAATACATGACACAAGCTTTGTTGAAAAATAAATTAAATAAAAGAAATTGCTTAAGCTATCGATAGTTTGTCTCGAGAGATTCTACTGGTTTGTTTTTTAATGGAAGTACTTTTTAATGAATTTGTGATTTATTTTTTAAAAAATATTTAAAGTAATTTAAAAAAAAGTTTGAAACAAAAACACATACAAAATAAAAAAGTAATTTTAAATTATCGGTGGAAACTTTCATGACTGTGGCCCTAACAATTTCCTTAAATAAAATAGCTTACTATACACTTACTGAGGTGGCATTTCCTGACTTTGCCATGTTAGTTATGAGTATCACTATATTTTTAATTCTTTTTTTTTTTTTTTGATAAAAAATGGCTTTTATCTATATTGCATCAAGGATTACAAAGAGATCTTATCAACCCAAATAACATGGGCGATAGACCCAGGTACAGAATACCCCCACACAATCAAATCATCCACATTTCATGTCATTCTAGCTAACTTATGAGCAACACTATTACTTAAATGACTAAATGTTGACATAGACAAACATCAAAATGAGACATCATCTTTTAACTTCTGAGACCAAATTTCCTAGGTGTGATGCATTTTGTGATGACTCTTGTTGCAGACTATCCACTAATATCTTGCAATCTGATTCCACCATCAGTTTTGAGATACCCAATTGGAGACATAGCTGCAGCCCCTTAGTACTGCCACTAGTTCAACAGTTTTTGGTTCTTCCATATGGAGTTCTACCTTACCAGTTACAAAGATAACATTCCCTTTTTCGTCTCGAAGCACTGCTCCAACTCCTGCTTTCTTTTGATCAAAGAACAAAGCCCCATCAATATTAAGTTTCAAAAAGCCCGTTGGAAGAGGACCCCAAAAACAATTATATTTGATATGTTTTGTATTTTTCTGTTGAGAGAAAGAACCATAACTATTCTGAACTAAGAAGGCATGATCAACAATTTGTTTAGTAGAAAAAATGACAGCATCATGTAACTTTTTATTTCTCCTAAACCAAAAACTTCATGCTATTAGGAAGAAATCCTGCAATTCCTCTATTGTACTAGTCTTGTGCACATGTTGGATTAGATCAATGAAATAGAGAGGTTTTGGGATATCAAATAGACTAGGCAACCGGCTTTTCCAAAAATCAATCAGCTTAGGACAGAAAACAATAGCATGGCCCAAGTCTTCATCTTGCTCAGAACACATACAACATTTGGGATCTATGTCAACATGTCTCTTAATTAGGTTTAAGCAAGTTGGCAAACAATATTTGCATAGTTTCCACACAAAAATCCTAATTTTCAATGGCACTTTCATCTTCCAAATTGCTCTCCTTAGGCTGTACAGATTGCTGCTATTAGAACCCTACCCTTCTGAATCATTAATGCCATTTTGTAGCATCTTATATGCACTTCAAACACTAAACTCACCACTTCTCTCTTCGGTCCACATCCACCTGTCTTCATACCCCACAGGACAGATTACTATTCTCAGAATCTTCTCTGCTATTATTGGATTGAAGAGAGCTCGTACTTTTTGAGTATCCCACCATCTAGTTTCCACACTAATAAGAGAGTCCACAGTTTATGTTATTCCTTCCTACATCTCTACTCTTGTTTGTTCATGAAGTAGGTTTCTGTAGCCTAGAATCCATGGATCATGCCAAATCCTTATAGTCTTTACATCCTCTACTCTCTTTTGGCAACCCTGAAATAGAAGGGATCTTGTTTCCATATTCCCTGCCATGCATAGGAGGGGTTGTGACCAACCTTTGATTCCAAAAAATCCATTCTAGGAAAATATCTTGCTTTAAAGACTTGATACATCAGAGAGTCAGAGTGAGTAACAAGCCTTCATCCTTGTTTTGCAAGAAGAGCTGTGTTAAACAATTTAAGGTCTTTAAAACCGAACCCCCATTGGAACTTAGATTTGCACATTTTCTTCCAACTAACCCAGTGGATTTTTTTTTTTTCAGTTATGCCCCACCAGAATCTAGCCATCAAACTCTTAAGATCTTTAAAGAGACAATCAGGTAGTTTGAAACAACTTATAGCATAAGTGGGTATGGCCAGAGCTACTGCCTTGAGTAAGACTTCATTCCCTCCTTGGGAGAGTTGTTTTTCCTTCCAACATTGCAGTTTCTTCCATACTCTTGACTTGATTTCAGAGAAAGCAATAGACTTCTTCCTTCCTATCATTGGAGGCAAACCCAAGTATTTTTCATACTACTGTATAACACTTCCACCTCACATATTTCTAATGTCCTCTTGCATAGTATCACTTACATTTCTGCTGAACACCATACTTGTCTTGTCCATATTTAGTTTCTGCACAGAGGCCAATTCATACCTCTTTAAAACCATTTGTAACTCAAGGTTGGTATGGACATCAACTTTACAAAAGATGACATTGTCATCAGCAAAAAGTAAGTGGTTTATAGCTGGAGCCCCTCTGCAGATTTGAATACTAGGTATCACTGAGGTCATAGCTGCTTGTTTCAACAAATGATCCAGTCCCTCAGTGCTTAAGAGAAATAGATAAGGGGACAATGGGTCCCCTTGTCTCAACCCATGAGTTGGTTTAATGCACCATTTTGGAACTCCATTCAGCATGATAGAGAATGAGACTGAGGAAACACAATACATAACCAATTTGATCCACCTTGCATCAAACCCCATTTGAATCATGATCCTTTCCAAAAAATCCCACTCAATTCGGTCATAAGCTTTACTTATGTCTAGTTTGATGGACATGTTCTTGCCCCCTCTTTTGTGTCTTAGAAAATGAATAATCTCATATGCCACTAACACATTATCTGTAATTAATCTACCTAGCACAAATGTTGATTGTGATGCAGAGATTATCAAAGGTAGAAACAACTTTAATCTGTTGGCTATCACCTTAGAGATAAGTTTATAGATAACATTATACAAGCTAATTGGCTGAAATTCAGCTACTTTAGTGGGATTCTGCTTTTTAGGAATAAGATAGATAAAAGTATGGTTTAAATATTTTGGAAAGACACCAAAATTTAGAGCCACTAGCACATCCTGAGTCACAGATGATCCTATTGTACTCCAATATTTTTGCTAGAAGATAGGGGGCATACCATCGGGGCCTGGGACCTTTGTTGGGTGCATTTGGGCAAGAGCAGTAGTAACTTCTATTGTAGTATATGGTTTGATAAGCTCTTCATTCATTTGACTTGTAACTTTGGGCTCCACCTTAGCAACAGACTCGATGTGGTCCCTCTCCTCTGAGCTAGAAAACAACTGTTGAAAATAGTTCACCACCAGATCTTCCATATCTTTTCCTTCTTTCCAACTGTCTTGATCATCTTGCAGTCTCTTTATGGTGTTCTTTTTCTTCTTGTGTGAGGCTTTAGAGTGAAAGTATCTTGAGTTTTGGTCCTTAGCCTGAATCCACATTGCCTTTGATCTCTAATGCCACATTTCCTCTTCCCTCCCTAGCCATTTATTTACTTCTTCACTGGCATGTTTTTTTCTTGAATGTTCATACCAATAGGGTCCTTCTCTTGTAAAAGCTTTAATCTTCCTTTAGCCTCAACAATCTTAACTTGTACATTGCCAAAACTTTCTTTGTTCCAAATCTGCAGTTTCTCACCCACATTTTGAGTCCATTGCATCGAAGAATTTAGACCTCCCCCTTCACTCCTATCCCTCCATGTATCTTTGATAAGCCTAGAGCAACCTTCCTCCCCTATCCACATTGACTCAAACCTGAAGGGTTTGTGACCTCTCTTACTTATTTAGGCCCAATTGTATCCAGCCACAATGGAATGTCATCAGAGTAGGCCACTAAACCATGTACCATGCTTGCCATGAGATTATTCAAACACCAAACTTCATTAGCTAGAGCCTTGTCTAGTCGAGCATTGATGCACACAGAATCCCCTCTTCTATTCTACCATGTAATAGACTACCTTGATACCCTAAATCCTTGATACCACAGTCATCTATGGCTACTCTAAAATTATTCATTTGCCATTCTGGTCTATCCACATCCCCCCCTCTTAGATTGGTGCACTATTTAATTAAAATCACCAATTAATAACCACCCCAAGTCATCATCACACTTCATTAATCTCATAAGTTCCCACGTGAAGTGTCTATTGGTCACTTCAGGAAATCCATATATACCTGTAAGATACCACCTCCTCCCACCTTGTTCTTTTTCAGCAATTACAACATGTATGTGATTTTTTGAATATTGCAAAATAGATCAATCAACATTTGTTTTCCAAAATAAGGCCAAACCTCCTCTTCGCCCCTCACAACTAACTGCTAAATAGTTTACAAATCCAAGACAATGCTTACATCTGTCCATTTCAGAAACTTTGAGCCTAGTTTCCTGAATGAACAGAATGTCGAGATCTTCCTTCATAACAAGGTCATGAAGGTTTCGAATTCCATGTGGGGTTGCCAACCCCACAGGAATTCCAGCTCAGCATTTTCATAATGACTAGCAGCCTCTACCATTTTCTATGATAATTCACTATTTTCCTGTATGTCCCCATCACTTAGCTTCCTAGGTTTTGTCAAGAAATAGTTGCCCTCATCACTTACCTCCACCCTCTGCTTGTTACCAAATGATCTCCTTGTAACAGGAGGAGCTCCACCCTGAGCAAGTGCTCTGCATTTCCACCTACTACCCACTCCCTGCACCTTTGGACTCAATGTAAGTATTGGACCTCAGCAACTTCTACCTCATGCATGCAGACCAGAGAGGATGTGCTCAACAGAGCTTCAAACCCATGGTCTTTAGAGGGCCCAAACCCATGCCCATTAGGTCCACCAGGCTCTTGGTCTTGAGAGAGCCCATGCCCCTGCCCACCAAGCCCATTGTCTCTAATATCATCATCCATATATTGGCAGCTCACATTTCTGTTAATTGTAACGACCCCCTTCTTCATTTGTCGTTGCTGCACCTACTGGGGAGTCTCCTTAACAACTGCATGGTCCCCACTTTCAGATTCCTCACCTTAACATTCCTCTAAGTCCATAAGTGCCTTCCCCATGCCCCCTCCTACGCAAATTCCTTTTTCTGTTACACCCTTAGATTCTGTTGAGTGGGACACGATATACCTAAGTTGCCCCTTGTCAGATCCTTGCTCCGGCCACCTTCGTGTCCTATTACTCCCTGAGGCCTCTGTCTCCTCCCCACCGTCCTCTCTTTCCGTTTCAAGGCCCTTCTTCCACTCACCTTTACCAGTGTAACCATTACTAGACGCCGAAGTCCAACGCCGAAGACCAGTACTCTCAGCTCATAGCCATGACCCAAACTGCTTGCCTTTGGGAGCCTCATCCCCTTGATCACCTTTTTGAACTGAGCATCCTTTCTCCCCATATAAGATCCAACCACACGTAAAACATATTTTTGGTAACATCTCATAGTGAAAATGGACCTAGACCTCTTCTCCCCGTGCATTGATAAACCTTCCTCTAGCAATGACTTTGCACAACGGCATTTCCACCTTCACTCTCAAGCACTTCCCCCACCCTACTCCATCACTCTCCACGTCAACTTCAAGGCAACTCCCTACTGAGTTTCCAATCTCTTTCCCCTATTGCATCGACATGCGGCCCAGGGGTAACTTATGGATCTATATCCAGAACGCTTCACGATCAAAAGCAATCCTCCCTGGTTGCATAATCCCATCATAAAGCAATAATATAAACAAGACATTATCGAATAGCCACAGTTTGCCTTCAAGGATTCTTTGCTTATAGGCATGTGTAGTAAAAGTAACCACAAACATATTTTTGTCAACTTCCTGAAAAACAACCAATTTACTAATTCTCCAAATCCTTGCCATTGTACTTCCAATAATATCTTTCCCTACATTGCGCTCCAAGCACACCTTTCCAATCAGACTCCTCTCGTCCTTCATTTGAATCTCCTCCCTACTACCATTGTCAACTTTCAATACTGCTTCCTCTTCCTCTGAAAAGGCTAAGATGCCCCCACAAATTCTCAAGACCTTCCATCATCAGCCCTTCCCTTCTATCTTGAGAAGACCTAGATGATATTATGAGAAAAAGCTACTATTTTACCACCTTTGGAGTCAACGAGAGTCTAAACAAAAAGGAGACTCTTTTAATTATTATTATTATTATTTTAATTAATGTTAGGTAAAAGCTTCAAGTAAATAAATTTTATATAAATTTTCAATAAAAAAACAAAAATTAAAATTTTTCGTCAAGTGGAATCTACTTTTTATTTTTATTTTTATTTTTTTTATATTTAATGGATGATTCTGCCACGTCAGTGTAGTATGCTGTTTTGTAATTTTACGCGGGGCATTTCACATTTGCATATGTGATGATTTTGTCGCCCGAGATAGGATTTGTACGCATGACTATAAACTAGACAGGAGGGCTTCCAAGTTTCCAACGAATTGTATGTCTTGATCAGACAGAACAGCGAGCACCTTCAGCAACTTGTTCAGCAGAATCATCAGCCATCTCTCTCTCTCTCTCTCTCTCTCTCTCTCTCTCTCTCTCTCGGGTACTTTCTTTATATTTTTCTTCTGTTTTTCTCTACGTCTATCTTTAAATGGTGTTTCTGCTAGTTACGGTCTATCTTCGTTCCTCTGGCATAGTTTCACTCCAGCTTTCATCCATATTCTTCTTATTCTCCTATGGTGATCATGGGCTATGGCCATTTAATAGAGGTTCAAGTCTTAAGTCCAATATTGTTGCAACTTGGGCATTGAGCAGTCATTACGAAATATAATGAGAACATATTCTTGCCATATCATGCTTGAATACGGAGATTATTATCTTTATGTATATGATATCAAATATCCATTTCGCAGAAAAGTCTATGCTTGCCAAGTCACGGTTTGTATCAACGGCCAGCAATCTGGCGGAGGAACTGGGTCTTGTTTGCAACATGTTTGAATAAATGCCCGACTCAGTTCGTATGTTGTGAATTTTTTATATTTTGAGTCTGAGCTTAGTGTATGCCTGTCCATTTTTATATTTGGTTCTTTACTTTACTCATTTGGGAGAGCTGGGAGTGGCTCTATTTGAACTAAAGCTCATCTTCTCATCAGCTGGTGCGCTGGATTTGTTAAAGAGATTTCCTATCAGATCATGTGAATGGTTTGTCATAGTTAGGGTTTGGTCTTCTTTTGTTGAGAGGGGAAGAATTTAAATTCTATGGAGCTTGCACTGCACTCAGTAATATGCTTTTTTCAGGAAAGATTTTTGTAACTAATGGTCTGGCTGTGCATGTCAAATGATGCCCATGATAGTCTAATGACTACTGTGTACCATTTATTTTTTTCTATAAGATCTGAAAAGTTTCATTCTCTCAGCAGTCTTGAAGATTTTGCTCAAGAAACCGATCACACTCCTTTCTCCAATCCAACGTGCCCGAGAGTTGAACCATGAAACCTCTGCAACTTTTTCTTTCCTCAACTTGGAATAATCTCAAGCAAAGGCCATGTTTGTATCCTTACCAATTTTTCCGGGGACCTCAGTGGTGTGCTGGTATGGCAAAAAGTTGCTTCCGTATGCTATGTCTTAAAGTATCCTCCTCACATTACATTTGATGCCACATCAAGCGATGATGATGAAAGGATGATGGTCAAAAGGATGATGATTAATATGTTTAGTCAGCTCTTATTATGTTTGGTTGACCAAGTTAAAATTGGTCTAAAGCTACTTTAACAAAAAAAAATATTTCCATGATTGGTTATATCTGAAATTATTGCACCGTTTTTAGTAGTATTGCTGATTTTTTTTTGCCTCTTAGGAATTAGATTACAATATCTTGCACCTCACTTTTAAGATATCAATGCAAAAAGAAAGCACAATAGTATGTGTTCTCTAAATGAACTCATCAGCTACTACTCCATTAAATGAACTCTGCTGTTCATCAGTAATTCATTAGTTTTTTTTTTTTTTTTCATTTAATCAGTTATCCAATAATCAAAAAATAATCCAAACCAAATCTTCACTTAATCACAAGTGTACTTTCCTCTTAGATATATAGATATATTTTTTTTATTGGCACCGGGTGTCTAAGAATAGTTTCCCGTCTAATCTTGGGGGTGCACAGGCCCTTGGGAAACTTTCCTCTTAGATATATAAATGAGGATACTCTTCTGGCCTAACTGATTAGCTCCTGAAGCCAATTTTGTCCTGCATGTATTGAGATAATAATTCTAATCGATTGGAGTGATTTTCATTGAATGTTTTATCAATACATTACCCCCTTTCATTTTTCTTTTCTTAATCTCATTCATTAATTTTGTTGAATTTTTTGATAGGCGTAGGCCTTATAGTGTCATGACTCATGAGTAGGGGCCATGGGGCCATTTACGGGCTCTATTGTGTTGCAGTAGAAACAACATCAGATTTAGGCCTCATTTGGTTACATAGATGAGATGAGAAATATTTGAATAGTAGTGAGATAGTTTGTCAATGGTAGTGAAATGGTTTGTGTTAAGATGTTTTATGGGGTTTTGGGAAAGAAGAGAGAAAAAGGTTAAATAAACATATTATAAAGTTAAAATATTGTTAGAATATTATTTTTGTTTTGGGATTTAAAAAAGTTAAATTGTCTTTTGTGTTTTGTTTGGAAGTTTGAGAAAGTTGTAATGATTAGATAACAAAGTTGAAAATTTGAAATTGAGTAGTGTTTGCGTTTGAATGGTGTTTGAATATTGAGATGAGATGGGTTGGGACCATTTGTGAAACCAATGGGGCCTTAGTCCTTTAATTTTGTATTAGGTATTCAATTTGTACGTATTTTTATTGTGCTTTCTGTTTGCTAGGTGGTTTTTATCAACAATCTAGAAAAGTTATGGACCTGTCGGGTTTGACTGTTATACCTTTGCCTAATTCTTCAAGAAGAATCGACAAAAAGATTGTAGAGACTGATTGTCATGCTAAACGGTAATTAAATCTCATCTGTACATTGTTCTATATCGTTTATTTCAATGTTATGGATATTTTCTTTTACATAATATATGCGGATGTTGCATGGTTTATCTAATAGTGCAAAAACTGTATGTCCCTAACAATGGTCATGGAAGTGAGATACAAAATCTATCACCGTCATATTCCATTATATTTCAGTGAAATGCAACATTTATGTTCGTGAATGATGAACTTTCTTTTTGGGGCATTGCAAATTTGACAGCTCTCCTAACCTATGATGCACAGTCTTCTTTCAGGTTATCAATCGATAACAGAAGTATCACATAATTGTAACCCTGAAAGTGATTTTTTGTCCTTCATCAACTCCACTTTAGATGAGATTGAAGGTATTGAATTTGTTTCCTATGATATATTTCCTTTTTCCACTTCAGTAATGTAAGGATTATTGTTCCTGGAAATAATATTATATCTTCTCAGTTTTTTAATTTGTTTTGTAAAGTATGGAGATTTTTTTTTTATAATTTACTTTACTCAGGATGGTTAGTTTTATATGCTTTTCTCCCTTCCATATCTAGCATGGTAGCGCTGTTGTTTTGCATATCTACAGAACAGGGTTGAATCCTTTTATCAGTGTTGGGCTGATTCTTAATTTTGATGAGCCATGCAGTTTTATTTGTAGCTCTTTCATGCTCGGATGAATTATTGTGCTTTCTATACTCGGTGTATTTTTTCTCACTAATACATCAGCCTTTTTTGTTCAATGCCATTGCTATTTATGGACCAACTAAGCACAATTCTAAGCTTGTCAAGTGAAATTCACAGTGATAGTGTATGATAATTGTCATCACGACTTTTACTTGGATATTTGAACAATTAAAATTTCAAGATCTTTGAATTAGTTTCCATGATTCTTATGTTTTACCCCAACTAGAGCAAGTCATTAAAAATTTGGCAGACGCAGGCATTTTTTTCTCTTAGGCCAAACCGTTTTTTTCTCTTAGGCCTAGTTTGTTTTTACAAACCATCTCATCTCATGTCATCTAATTATTACAACTTTCTCAAACTCCCAAATAGAATACAAAAAACAATTCAACTTTTTTAAATCCCAAAACAAAAATAATATTCTAAAAATATTTTATTCAACTTTCACTTTCATCTTTCTCATCCCATCTCATCCGTGTAACCAAACGAGGCCTTAGGTTTTTTTCCTTGTATAAGTTTGAGAAGCCATTGAATGCCTGACCAAACATTCACTGTTTTCCTCATTCATCAATATAGTTTCTGTAAATTACTGCCTAAAGGTGTTGGCAAACCGGTTAAGGATAGTGGTGGCAAATTTGGTAGTTGATACTCAAAATTCCTTTGTTGGAGGAAGGGAAATTTTGCCTCATTTCTAATTGCAAAAAATGTTTGCATAGTGGGATTAGAAGCAGGATTACAAGTTGAACTTGCAAAATGAAAATTAAAAAGCCATGATCCAGTTAATTGGTGTTATTTGATATATATGTTAGGTATGGTTTTTGCAATTGATGAAAAGGATGGCTTAAGTGTATTTTCACATTCAAATTCTCCATTTCAATGAACAAACACTATGGATATGGAGATCTAAAGTCAACATTTTGTTCATTTTTGTTATGGATGTTCTTGGCAAGTCTACTATCAGCAATTGTGGGTGGATACATTTATAGATATATATATATATATATATTTTTTTTGATAAGTACATTTATAGATTTTAGTTTGGGGTCTTTGCTAACGACATGTTAGGTTGCCACTTGGGTCATCTTTAATGGCAGGGACATCATGTATTAAAATATTTGTGTAGAGAATAGATTTGCTGAGTGGAAGAGGTGGCTGTTATGTACAGCATTTTGTGTAGTTTACCTACATATAGTTGAAAAAATAGACAAAGAAATAGAGAAGGTGAGACATGTGGGAAGACAAGAGAGATAACAACTGACAGAAAGAAAGGACCCAAAATTATAGTTCCCAATCTACTGAGCATATTATTTATACTATGTCAATAAGAAATATTGCATTGTACATTGAGAAAGGAAATATGTGCTGAAGTGACAAAATGATATTGACAGATTTTTTATCTTTAGTTTGTATTTCTGTATCATTTTTTTGAAGAAAATTTTTTGGGTATGTTTGGTTACAAATATTTTTCAAAGTTTTGTAAAGTTTTTGAAAATTCCAAACCAAACATCTTGAAATCTCAAAGAAAAAAAAATTATATTTTAACTTTTCAACTTTTCCGCCAATCATTACCCAAACACAAATATCAAAACATCTTTTACAAACTCCAAACCAAAAAACATTCTAAAAAAAATTATATTCAAATGACTTTTCAACTCCACCTACCTACTTTCACAAACTCCAATATAAAACTTACTAAAAAAAAAAAAAATCAAAATTTTCCCTCCTCTTCCAAGACCCAATAAACAACACATCTAAAAAAAATCTAAATATTCTTAAAATTTTTCATAACCAAACATACCAAGTATGTTTGTATCATATATATAGTTTAGTTCCGGTATACACCTATTCCTGCTTCACTCTCTTATTCAATTGCTTGACATATCATTGGGCAGGACCCTATCATTGTTGGCTAAATATATTCAAGGAAAACAAGGACTCCTTCAAGAGGGGTGCAACATTCTTGGTTCTTGCTGGGCAGTTCCTCGATGGTTCGATAAATGGCTCCAATTCTTCCTGGATGCTAGAACAAGCAAAGTCTATTCAGCAAAGGTAGAATAATGTTCGATAGTTGTTTCTTTTCACTTACGACAAATGATTTTGTTATTCTAAACTTCCCCTTCCTCATCCCCTCCTTCCAATGTTGTAGGTTCCCTCAGCTCCATATAATGGGTTTCCAGTGTGGCAGTTCAGTTTTTTCTTCTGTTGATCGAAGTCATGTAGTCCAGCTTATAATGAATGAATACATCACATTTCCTATTTTATTGTCAAACAAGATGTTTCCTGAGGTGAGCTTTAAATTTTCTGTTTAACCTTAAAACTATATTGAGACTTTTGTCTACAAAAAGTGTAGGCTTCATTATGCTTTAAAGAGTCTTAGGCTCACTAACTTGTTCCAGTTCAACTTTTCTACTGGCCATGTGTTGTGATGAAATGGTAGATATTGTAATGTTATGAAGTTATGCCATGCATGTACTATTTCAAGAAGTACGCTCTTTTTATTCTTGTTAATTTTATTGCTTGTAATGCTTGAATACACCCTATTGCTAGTAGCCTCTAGCCAGTAGGATATGTTAATTGTGATTATTCATATGAATCTTATTAGATCAATTGGGATACATTTTAAAAAGGTTTTAAGGATAGGCTGGCCCTATGAAGTCAAGTCAAGGACAGGTAAAAGTTGAGACAAAGAAATTATGGAAAAGTGATTCAATAAGTTGAGACAACCATTTAATGTGTATTTTACTTGAAGCAACCAAGTGGTAGTAGTCATGGACCATCCTTGTTACATATCCAACACTTGTTGTATGCTAAAGTTGTGAATTGTGCTTCATTTGACAACTATATTTGTTGATTTATAATGATTTTAAATTAGGATTTCACATTGAATCTTTCTAGATGCTAAGAGTCTAGGTTCTCTCCATACGCTTTCTTTCCGTACGAATTTTTTCCTCGTAAATTTTTTCCTGATGGTGATGATAGAGTTTTTGATCGTGCGAATCTGAGTGTTTAATAAGATCAATGGGGTTCTCAAAGACTCTAGTGATAGAACATAAATCTTTTGCGGTGTCGAGGGAAGGCCGATGGGTTTTAATCACGGAAAAAGGGTGGAAGTTGGTTAAAAAGATGAGATTGGAATTAACCACGGCTCAGTGGTTCGCCAAAGCTCTGGTGGATTGTGTGAAAGTAGGGAGGAAGGAGTTCTTCGCAGGTCATCGGGTGGGTGACTGGAGCTTCATAGCACAGAGGTGCTCAAACCTGCAGGGTGTGTTCATGGCGTTGGTAGAATATTATGGGGGTGGACGCCGAAACTGTATTTTTGTTCCAAAAGATATCGAGGGTCTGGGTTGGCGAAAAATGGTGGAGACACTGAAAGAGATGGAGCAAGGCGGTGTTCTCATTGGGGCGGCACCGATAGCGACGTTGACAGAGCATCCACAGTTGCCCTCCAGGTCATACATGGAGGCCCTGCAACAAAAGACTGGTAGGGTCCCGTCGTTTCAACAGGCCTGGCCAGATGTCAGTGCTATAGGGGATAGGTAGCTGGTGAGGGGATCCATTTCGGAAGGTCTGCAGGGACGTGAGGGGGGTGACAGGGGTTATGTTGGCTTACAAAAGGAAACTTACCTTCGGGTAATGACCGAAATGTAAAACTAGTTGGGAGATTTCCAACTAAAACTAAATTGGTTGAAGAAATAAATCGAGGATGATAATGGGGTGGAGCTGGGTGTGGGCCCAGATGATGGCCCTTGTGTAGGAACGGGGGCCTTGCTTACTTCGAAGGGCAAGCAGCCCATGACTTACGGCATTAACCCAGCTGGACTGAACGTGCGAGCTGCATGTGGATCGGCAGCTGAAATGAATGGGCCTAGTGGGCGGGCTTCTAATGGACGGGTGAGTTACGGGCCCAGTCTGATATTGAAGGCTAATTACAACTATGAAGCCCATAGGCCCTTACCAAACACGAAGGTCTGGAGGTAGTGAGCTGAGGCCTCAGGTGAGGTTGATGACATGGTGCCATGGCCACCTGTGCCAGCGAGGGGACAGACGAACACGGCTAAGGCAGGGAAAACCTTGACGGAACAGTTGGCATCGGAGAACACCTCAGTTGGCATTGGAGATCACCTCCGGCTGGGTATGTCACATAGCTATTCGAGGGAGGTGGTTTGCTTAACGTCGGCGATGGTGGCCCCTCTGTAGGTGAAACAAAAAATGCCGGTGATGATGGAGGAGCAGATTTTACCATCACGTGAGGAGGATTTTGCTGAAATCGTTTCATCTGTCCTCGTTCTTCCCTGACGTTTGTGCATAGAGACTGCTGATTCCATCTATGGAAACGAAAACCACCCAGAGTGAGGCCCTTCCTGCCACGGTGGAGCACCTTGAAGAGTGGATCCAAAAAATAGAGGGAACTCAAGAGACTTAATTGGTCACTAAATGAAGGTAGCTCAAGCCGGGATAGATCTAAAGGGAAGGGCACTAATATTTCTTTATGAAGCCTAAAATTGGGTCTTGGAATGTGCGTGGGCTGAATGAGATTAATAAGCGCAGCGCATAAAAAACTTGCTTCGGGAATGGAGGGCGGACATTGTTTGTTTTCAAGAAACAAAGCTGAAGTTGGTGACTAGAAAAATTGTGAGAAGTATGTGCAGCTGTCCGTATGTAGATTGGGTGTATCTAGCTTTGAATGGGGCATCTAGCAGTATTTTTGTGATGTGGGATAAAAGAGTGATGGAAAAAATGGAAGAGTTTATAGGGGATTATACAGTGGCTTGCTCATTTAAGATGGTGGAGGATGATTTCTTGTGGGCCTTCGCAGGTATTTACGGACCAAATGTTGATAATGTCAGAAAACAATTATGGGATGAAATTGCTGGATTACATACTTGGTGGGACCTTCCCTCGTGCATTGGTGGCGATTTTAATATAACAAGATTCCCTAGTGAAAGATCTGGAGATAGCCACATTCGCTCAGCCATGACAGATTTCTCAGACTGTATTTTTGACTTGAACCTGATAGATCTCCCACTCACAGGAGGTCCATTTACATGGTCTAATAGCTAGGGCTGTAATCGAGCCGAGCCGAGCCGAGCCGGTTTTTGGCTTGTCGAGCTTGGCTCGACTCAAAATATTCGAGCCCGAGCTTGAGATTTTTGTTAAATCTTTGTTCGAGCTCGACTCGATAAGTTAAAATCTCAACTCGAGCTCGAGCTTGAATTTTTTTTTAATAAGATTTAATAATTAATAAATTAAATAAATAAAAAAAGAACTAATATTGAATTTATACAACTAACAAGTAGAACCTCTATTAAATTATAAAATTTTAAAAATATTTAAATAATTAATATCTAACTAGTTAATATTTATCCAAAATAACAATATATTATATGCCTACATATATTATTAATACATACACTTAATATGATAGCATATATCTATTTCATATATGGTTCCCACATACTAGTATATGAAATTATTAAATTTTATCGACTAATTATTATACAAATTATAAAATATACCTATGAAATATATTCACTATATAGACATAAGTAATTAGAATACATATTATATATTTAATTATAAAGTAGTATGCTTATATTATTAGCTAATACATATATACATGCATAGGTGTATGTATATATTTATCAATATATGAATGAGTTTTAATCGAGTCGAGCTAACGAGTCGACTCGAGCATAAACGAGCGAGCCTAAACGAGCCTTAACTGAGTCGAGTCGAGTTTTGTCGGGTATGTGTCATTTACAAATCGAGCGGGTATCTGCTTTCACGAACGAGTTTTTTTTTTTCACGAGCCGAGTTCGATTCGAGTTTAACTGAGCGAGTACCGAGCGGGCTATTGAGCAGACTGGTTCATTTACAGCCCTACTAATAGCCAAACATGGTCTCACTTAGACCGATTCCTAATTTCGCCGGATTGGGAAAGTAAGTTTCCAGAGGTGTGCCAGAAGAGATTGCCACGAGTGTGCTCAGATCATTTCCCTATTTTATTAGACAGAGGTGGCATTCAAGGCGGTCGGCGTTATTTCAAATTTAAAAATATGTGGTTTAAAAGTTAGGGCTTCGTGGAAAGGGCAAGGCATTGGTGGTCATCATATCAGGTTTTTGGTAGTCCCTCTCACATACTTGCAGGTAAATTAAAAGTTTTAAAGAATGATTTAAAGCTTTGGAATTCTCAAACTTTTGGCCACTTAGGGGAGCAAAAGAAAACCATGTTGGAGGAACTACATAGTTTAGAGAGGTTCATGGAAGATAGAGTCCTTACCCCAGAGGAAATTTCACGTAAGGCAGAGCTGAGCTCAGAAATAGAAAAAGTATTATCTTTAGAAGAAATTTCTTGGCATAAGAAGTCACGAACGTTGTGGCTGAAAGAAGGGGATCGAAGTACAAAATTTTTCCATAGAGTGCCCAACTCTCATAGGAGAAATAACACAATTGAGAGGCTGCAGATTAATGATAGAGAATGCATGGAGGCTCCTATGATCTGGGAACATGTGGTAAGCTTCTATGAAAAGCCTTTTACAGAAAGAGAGAGATGGAGGCCAAATTTGGATGGACTTAGCTTTGATTCTATTGAGCCACAAACTGCGTCATGGTTGGAAAGAGCTTTTGAGGAAATTGAGGTACACGAAGTAGTTAGAAGAATGACAAAAGATAAAGCACCAGGACCAGATGGTTTCTCGATAGGGTTCTTTCAAATATGTTGGGAGGTTGTGAAAGAGGACATTATGAATGTGTTCCAGGAATTATTTGTGGGTGGAAAATTCCAGAAAAGTTTGAATGCTACTTTTATTACTTTAATTCCGAAGAAGACTGGGGCATTGGAGGTGAAAGACTTTAGGCCTATTAGCCTCATAAATGGGGTATACAAAATCATTTCAAAGGTGCTTGCAAACAGGTTAGGGGTGACCTTGTATAAGATAATCTCAAAACCACAAAACACTTTTGTAAGGGGTCATCATATTCTAGATTCTGTCTTAATAGCCAATGAATGCCTGGATAGTAGATTAAAGTCTGGATGTGCAGGGATTATTTGCAAGCTAGATATGGCAAAGGCATACGACCATGTAAATTGGGAATTCCTCCTCTATCTATTGAAGAGATGTGGTTTTGGGGAGAAAGGGTGTATGTGGATCAGATGGTGCATCTCAATAACCAGATTTTCAGTTTTGATCAATGGCAATCCGGAGGGTTTCTTTAACAGTTCTCGGGGGGTTAAGACAGGGAGATCCGTTGTCAACACTTCTTTTTGTTATCATCATGGAAGCACTGAGCAGGATGTTAACGGCCTTAGTTAATAATGGTTTCATGGCAGGATTTTTAGTGGGTGAACTAAATAGCGGCCTTATCTCGATTTCACACTTACTTTTTGCAGATGATATCTTAATATTCTGCAATGCAGAGCAGGATCAACTTATTACTCTGAAGGTGCTCCTTCTGTGCTTTGAGGCAGTGTCAGGGCTAAGAGTGAACTTTGATAAGTCAGAGCTAGTGCCAGTTGGTAGTGTAAGTAATACTCGACATTTGGCTGGCACACTTGGGTGCAAAGTTGCTTCTTTCCCAATGACTTATCTGGGATTACCGTTGGGGCCTGCATCAAGGGCCTTAGCGATCTGGGATACAGTTATTGAGAAAATAAAATGAAGATTGGCAGGGTAGAAGAGATTGTATTTGTTGAAAGGAGGTAGGGTGACCCTTATCAAAAGCACTCTTTCTAACCTACCTACTTATTTTTTATCATTATTTTCTATCCCAGCATGTGTGGCGGCTCGGCTTGAAAAACTCTATCGGGATTTTTTATGGAGTGGAATGGGGGAAGAATTTAAGTTTCATCTAGTTACTTGGGATAAGGTGTGTAGACCAATTCCTTCAGGAGGGCTAGGGATAAAGAACTTGAGAATGTTTAATCAATCACTCTTGGGGAAATGGCTTTGGAGATATAATGCGGAACCAAAAGCTCTTTGGAAACTAGTAGTTGATTGTAAATATGGTTGGTCTTGGGGAGGTTGGTGTACTAGAGAGGGGAATGGGCCTCTCGATGTGGGGATCTGGAGGCGTATAAGACGAGGGTGGAGGGTGTTTGCTAACCATACTAGTTTGGTGGTGGGGGAAGTCACGCGTATAAAATTTTAGAGGGATATTTGGTGTGGGGAGGTGGCACTAAAGGACTCTTTTCCATCAGTTTTTCGAGTGGCATGTGATCAAGAAGCTTTGGTGGCAGATCTAATGATTCTTTCAAGAGATCAAGTTCAATGGAATGTTACCTTTACTAGAGCAGCCCAAGATTGGGAAGTAGACAATTATGAGGCTTTCTTCCGTTTAGTATATTCCAAGAAGCCGAATGGACTGCACGTTGACAAATTGTGGTGGACACCAGCGGGTAAGGGTATTTTCGTAGTTCGCTCATTTTATAAGGCCCTTACAGCTTTACTAAACTCTCATTTCCCATGGAGAAGATTGTGGAGGAACAAGGCGCCTCCCAAAGAACTTTTTTTCACATGGACAGCAAGCCTGGGTAAAATTCTGACTACCGATAATCTGCGAAAGCGACGGATAATTATTTCAGATTGGTGTTGTATGTGTAAGAAAGCCGGTGAGACAGTAGATCATCTCTTACTACATTGTGAGACAGCCAGAGTCCTTTGGTGCGAAATTTTCAGTCACATAGGCCTAAACTGGGTGTTGCCGGCTTCAGTGGTTGAGCTTTTGGCTTGTTGGGTGATGCTGGGCGGTGCTCCACAAATCAAAGTTATCTGGAAGATGGTCCCTATCTGCATTATATGGTGCTTATGGCGGGAGTGTATGGAGAGGACCTTCGAAGAGAAGGAGCATACACTAGAGGAGCTTTGTGTTTTATTTTTCAGCACTTTATTTCACTGGGCTATTGCTATAGATTTCAATGGCCTAAATGTACATGATTTCCTTTTGTCCTATTTAGTGACCTAGATAGGTTTTATCTCTTGTATACCTCCTTGTGTACTTGGGCTATGCCTATTCTTATTAATACTATCGTTTACTCATCAAAAAAAATTTATAATGATTTTGGTACGTGTTCAAAATATTCACAGGTAAAAGTAATGCATTAACATAAACTACTCCAATATGGTAAATGAATAGTCTATTTTTCTCATCATTTTTTTGTTAATTTTGTCTGTGTGACCTATCAAAAAACAATTTTCTCCATGTGTGTGGGGTTCTTTATGGTTCTGCATATGTTTTAGTGCTGTTAATAGTTGTTCCCATTAAAATTAATGTTTTGTTGATGTATGCAGGTGGCAAATGTGCCATGTTACATTCTATTCAAAGATTCTAGGAGTCATGTATTTTACCATGAGAAGGGCCAGGATATTGGAATTCTTAACAAAGGTATTCATGTTCCCACTTATGCTCTTGCAACAGTGCTGACTTTTTCTTCATGCTGCCATTGGTGTCTTTGTATATGTATAAAGTTTCCAGTAAGATTTTATTTCCATTTGCTTGAAACGAACCAATTGTATTTTTATCCCGCATTATCAATGAAAAGCTACTTTAATAGGTGTGGGGGCAGAGTGGTTTGTGTGTCTAGTCTCTAAAAGGGTGTAAACGAGTCACTTTTGAGCAAATGGTGGGTGGTGAAACTTTGTTCTCATCATTTTTGTTTGAACTTGAGAGCTTATCATTGAATTATATTCTATATACAAATAGCTTCTTTATTTTTCAAGCAAGTTCGAACTTGTTCACATATTATATAATTTTGACAAAATATATTATTTATATTGAACAAAACCACTTTGCACTGGTCGAGCTGTTTTTAAGGGATTACCAGCCTCCAATAATAATCTGCCGCATAAGCGATTCCACACAATTCACGAGGGTCATCACAGCCGAACTCCCCAGCCCCCTTGCCAAAACTAGATCTCATCTCTAGCCCATCGAACGCCCCAATGCCGTCAGCCATGGACAAATTTGTGGAGGGTGTAGAGGAGGCGAAGAAAGAGTGGGCCGAAGCATATGGTCGGACCCAAGAGCATATAAAGGCGATCGAAGAGTACCGAAAATCTAGGGAGGAGAGAAATTCGAATTTGCTCTCGTCACTC
Source organism: Carya cathayensis (assembly GCA_011037825.1). Lineage (NCBI taxonomy): Eukaryota > Viridiplantae > Streptophyta > Magnoliopsida > Fagales > Juglandaceae > Carya > Carya cathayensis. Next base: position 14,535 of record QGSO01000810.1, on the reverse strand, counting down.
CAATTCAAGCTCGATCTTCTTATGCCACAGTTGCCCACCGATGATGAAGTCCAATCTGCTACCGCTTTGCTCAAGTCTTGGAAGAACCAATCCCACAAGGACCAAATTCTATCTCTCATGGCGATTGCTTGTAATGGACCAATAAAACAAAGTCTAATTTAGTACATTTTTTGGTGCATGTTGCAGCAGAGAGGTAGATACAGGACCACCTCCCCCTCCCCAAACTCTAATGGACCACCAAAGCTAGCACACTCTACCCTCCAGTTGGTGACTACCCTTGTCTTACATTTCTATTGTCGCCCTTCTCTTGCTCTCAGCCAGCACAGTTTGGGTCTATATATGACTGCTTCTTTTCCTCAGCTAACAGATTTCCACAATCCAAATCTCCATACGTACCCATCACAAAGGCAATCCCTCTAATCCCAAAAAAAAAAGGGTCTCCAATTTAAAGTTTTTGTGTTTTGGGTGGCAGCAGGGGCATCTGCCTGTATTATGCCCGAGTTTATGCAGCATATTTTAAAGACAGAGATAAAAGTGGGGTGCTGCTCTTCCAGATATAAAGCATTTTAGATTTGTGCTGGCATCATGTTGGCTGGAGATGAGAGGGGCTGCGACAGGCTCTGGAGATGAGAGGGGCTGCACGTTTGCAAAGGTGATTACTCAGAGTCTGCGACGGGCTCTGGAAGGAGCTGCAAGTCTATCTCCTACAATGCAATCACATTCTTGTTCCAATAGACCGCCTACGTGGCTCTCCCTTATTGGTGAGCTGTTTTTTGGTAGACAACAGACAGACCAATTATAAGATTATCACGTACTAGAACTTATAACTTTATTTACAAACTTTTTCTAATAAACTTCGGTTTTTGTAAATATATTTATATAATGAATATATTAATATCTACAAGAATTTAAAAACATGTATCGTATTAGGAACATGATTTCCTCTTGCCTTTTTTAAATACTTCAAAATATTCTCATGCATATAACACCAGTTCATAAACAATGAAACTGCACTTCCTCAAATCATCCCTCATCAAAATTTTCTCAAGAGAAGCAATCCATATGAGAAAAGCAACTTTGGATGGCCCATGAGATCTCCAAATACACCTCCAAGGAAAAGGAAAACAATTCTGGAATGTCAACAGCTATAATATGATCGAATTGTAAACTTGTTACTCCCCTTGGCAAGGTATTGTGAAGTGGCAATGGCATTGTGGGATGGCATCTTTTGTAGAATTGGTTTGGCTTGGGTTATGCCTTTGAGAGTGGTAGACCTTCTAGCTAATTGAAACAGGATTCATGGTTGTTCTCACGTGGATGAGGTTTGGTAGATAGTCCCATCGGGCTTTGTGTCTTATTTAGTGTATTTGGATGGAAAGGAATGATCGATACTTTAATGATAAGGAGTGCACTTTGGAGGAACTACGAATTCTTTTTTGTGCACAATTACTGATTTGATTTTCTGCTTTAGTGCTTAAAGGAGCTAATGCTCATGATTTTTTGTTCTCGTTTTCTTCTTCTTAGAATGTGAGGTGGCTACCACTCTTTGGAAGTGCTATAGTTGGTTTGTTCGGCTTAAATTTTGTGGTTCCCTGCAGGATGGTGAAAATTTTGTTTTGTTTGAAATAGAGGCTGAGTTGTTCACAAAATGAACCATTTGGAAATGATCCCAAATAGCATGTTGTGGTGTATTTGGAGAGAAAGGAACAACCTTAGTTTTTAGTATAAGGAAAAGATGGTGGCAGATCATAAAGATTGCTTCTAAAAAACCTTTATCATTGGATTAGCGCTCATTTTGGTGGTTCTATTTCAAGGGTTTTTTTTTTTTTTAAAAGAAAGAAAAGAAAAGAAAAAAAAGAAGAGAAAAGCATATGTATAATGTTGTGTGCATGGATGATGATATGACTAGTTTTTCTATTCGTGGTTCATTAATCATGTGCTTCTTCTGATGCATAACTGATCTGTTAGTTTTGATGCAAAATGTTATGGTTTTATCTTAGACTAAAGTTCAAGTAGGTTCAGTTACACTTTCCAGAGAAGAGAGGGAAAAATATATTAGGCTATACCACTTGGTGGTATATGGTTATTTATTCTACAATTTAATCAGAAACATCCACATGATAACCATGTGATTTATTTAAAGAAAACATGTGATTGTGAATATGTATATGCCGCTTTTGAAATTTGATTTGCTTCTTTTATTTCTTTCACTTTACGTTTGATTTTTTCAATCAATCTTTACTCATCAACAAATAAGAGAGAGAGAGAGAGAGAGAGAGAGAGAGAGAGAGAGAGAGAGAGAGAGAGAGAGAGAGAGAGAGAGAGAGAGAGAGAGAGTTTGAATATTGAAGTCATTAGTGGCTGTCCCTTTCTTTTTCGTCTTTTTTACCCATTAGTAATTGTTTTAAACTTCTGGTTGTTTTTTCTTTTCTCTTAAAACTTTCAACTTTTTATTTAATTTACCTATCAAAAAATTGTTTTAAACTTCTGGTGATGATACATAATCATGTAATATTCAATTTCATTCTCTCTTTTGGTGCCCCTATGCAGCTGTTGAGGAGTTAGGTATTGAAAAAGACAAGTCTAGGTTGGTCCATAACATGAAAAGCACTTGGTCCAGGCACGCTGAGGTCGCTAAGGAACCGTATTTATGTTCTTTTTCTCGGAACCTGCTGCTTTACTTCCCAGGTAATTGGGTTTCCCATGCATAGCTTTTGTTGGCATGCCATTTGGTTGTATCTTCTATTCAAGGTATTATGAAAATTTTGGGTGGTTGAATGTCTTCATGATGTAGATTCTGTATCCCAGGTTCTGCCCCACTCCTGCCTCTTATTGTATCATCACCTTACTTGAAATTGGAGGAAAAAATATAAATCTTTATATTTCTCTATGATAATTCCTGATTTTGTTGAAGATTTGAGCTCTGAACTTTGATTGATGACATTGCTTTCTGTTTTGGATACCCACATGTCAAAATTCTATGGAATGATGAGATGTAGCTGTATATATGAAAAGTTATTAATTGCTCATTACCAGTTTCATTGCTTCAGCAGCTACAAGCAGAAGTTATTATGAGTTATTTTGTAACCCCATAGTTTTGTTTGTTTAGGAACTGACGGATGATTAATTGACAAGGACCTACTGTTCCTACAAGTTATAGAGGAGTGCACTAGGCTGACAGACATTAGAGAACGTGTGGCCTCCCTGGGGTGCAAAACCACCATATATTGAACTTGTGCAATGGGAGTGAGCCAATTAGATTCCAAGGGTTCCCGTGGAGAGGGTTGGGACATTGTCTTTCACTACATTAGATGGAATATTAGACTTTAGAGTATAAAGACTCAAAAAATGAGAAAGGAAATCAATTTACAATCCAACATTGCAAATATCTCGCAGATATAATATTCTTATGTCGAGCTCCTTCACCTGACATTCCTGATTGCCATGCAATTGAACATTAACTATCTACAACAGTTGCAAATTGGTGTGAAATCCTATCCTTTGAAGCAATGTCGTATGCTAAATATCATGCCATAATCGCACATTATTACCATTCTGTATCTTAAAATAAATGCACTGAGGAAAAGGTTCCCACACACCCTCGATGCTCTTCAACAACTCACACCATATAGATGATGTCTGGAATGGATTGTTAATGTGTTGCACATTTGGTAAGTGCCACATTCCTTGTGTATGCATGCTAGGTCAACGGGGTTTATAAGTTATTACAAGGAGCCCAATTTTCTGATTAGTTCTTTTGAAATATCATTTTTATTTATTTATAGAAAGATCACATAAATGTGTTTTGGGCGTCCTTCAATCATGGCAAATGGTATCAATGATAAATGATTTTTGAATTTATTCCCAATAGCATCTAGAAGAAATCTTTTTGTAATTTTGCTAACTTTTTAGCAATTGAACTGATGACAAACCATTAGGGGCACGGGTTCTGTTGCTATATACCATTGCAAGAGAAGTGATAATCTAGCTTTCCTCTAGATCTTAAAATCGCATAATGAATGATGACGAGTTTTGAAAAAATTATGTATCTGTCATCAAATCTTTACCTCCTAAAAGATTTTTTAATCATTAATTATTGGAACAAATTAAAGCCTTGTTACTTAAGCTTTAAATGAAGAAACTTTGACTGGAATTTTCACACACATTGGTTATTAATCAACCGTGTTGGGTTAGGACAAATAACTTTTCTGTCTGCAATAAATCTTTTTAACTATCAACACCTATAGTTCATATAAAAAATTATCTGTGGTGGCTTTGACTCTTAAGTTTCTCTTCATTATGAGGAATTCTGGAAATAAGCATATCATGGATTTGTTTCCTTACAAATATTAAGGGAAGCATTGCTCCTATATCATGATTGACCTCTACCTAATTTCTACATATATTAAAATTTGGATTCTATGGACTCTCTCTTAGCTCATGAAAACCTATTGTTGTCCAACACATATTGGCATTGATAGAAAATAAGTCCAACCAATCTATTGAGCAATGTTTATTTTGTTGTACCTTAGGTTTCTAGATGTCACCAATCTATTGAGCTATGTGTATTTGTAATAATATAACATTTATTGTAAAAGACTTGGTTCAACATATTTTTATTGACATATACGTGTGTATTCTGTCTGTCTGCCATGACCTATGCCATAAGGGCAGGCCATTAGGAGGCTGGAAAGAATTTTGACAATTATGTCGATAACAATACATGGTAGCCCAATTTTATTCACGTTTTACTGTATATTTTAGGAAATGTGGTAGCTATAAGTTGTGATTATTGAAGTGTGCCATACCTCTTAATATGGCTGGCCTTTTCTTTTTGTTTGAAACCGTGGGCAGTGTGTGTGTGCGCGCGCTTGTCTATTCATTTAGGAGGCAAAAATTTGTGTGTTATGCCAACCATCAACCCCATTTTATCACAATGAGGAGTTTTCTGATGACATTTTGCATTTATTATTGATTTTGGTTGAATTGATCTCTACTCACGAAGTGTAGGTGCTGTAATTGTTGGGGTTCAGAACTTCAAACTATTGCTAAACACAATTGAGGATCAACTTGATACCTGTTATTTGATATGTTTGACATGATTTTCATCTTCAGGGAGATTTATGAACTCCAGTTCATTTTTTAATCAAGACCACATCAATAGCAAATCTTGAAAACATTGTAATTGCTGAAAATTGGTTCATTTCATGTACATTTTTCTTGTCAAGTTTCTTATGGTGTATGATCTTTACTGGCTCTACATGGTGCAATAGAATAGTATGTAGTTTTCTCAAAATTGCCATCATTGTTTACAGGGTGCATCTCTGCAGATGAGAGTGGCAATCGCCTCTTCCTTTCAGACACCAATCACCATCGGATTATTGTCTTTAATGGGAATGGAAAGATCCTTGACTGTGTATGTATAGAAATCTATTATAGAGTTCATGAGAAAATGCAATTTGGCTTCAAGTCCATTTGCTGGTGGTGTGGTAATTTCTAACAAAGATTGTGAAATAAATATCCAATCCACACGCAGAGAAGGAGAGCAATGCTACTCTTCATCCTTGATTTTATCATTCTTAGTCATACTGGCTGATGTGGCACATTTGAGTAGCTTAATTGGCCTACTACTTAAATGAAAAGACACTTAAAATATGGCACATTAGCTGGGTGACTAGGGATGACACAATTTAGGATGAAGAAAGACATTTCTTGAAAAAAAAAAAAAAACACAGGTAACTTATCCTATGATTTTGTCACGGAATAACAAATAATAAATGTATTTGGGAAACAAATGGAGAGAGAGACAGAAGCATGCATAAGTGATTTTGTGCCAGCAATACCTGAATGTCATGTATGATTGTTCTTTTCATTAATTCTCTACTTATGTTCTTTCATGAGGACTACCATGGAAAAGGATATGTGGGAATTTCTGAGGAGGAGCTGCCTATCTCAAGTGGACTACATAGACACTTAATACTTTGATTTTATTAGCCTCCTTTACTATTACTTAAATATAGACATCAGCCACTTTACTTTTTTTCAAGATGTTGGCTGACTAAACGGTGGTAGAGATTTCAAGATGCTGGTAATGCCAGTAAGATTTTTTGATTTAATTCGCAAAATTTTGATTCAGGATGTTGCATTGGAGGACAAAAGTGTCTCCAAAAGGTTGACATTCTTATCTGGACTTTTTTTTATTATAAAGGTCCAGTTGGTGATCTGGAAGCTTTCCTAACCTTCAGATATTTTGTATGATTAACACATACCCAGGGCTAATTATCTGGCATTTGTTTGGCCAGCAAACACTTGTCTGTAGTAGAGAGAGATGGGGTCTTTTGTAATTGACTGACATCTCTGATCATCCTCCTCTAATATGGCACATTCCCTCCCAGTTTTATGACCAATGGCGGCATCAGGGGCAAGATGGGAGCGCCTCTTTGAAGTGGTTTGTCAATCGTGCTTGCCCTCCCTTTCAGGCAGTTCTACCATGACTGGTGCTAAAATCTTGTGACTGTTTTCTATAAGCTGTCCTAGTTCCTAAGTACATAAATTGTCATAGTCTTCACTTGGTTCTCTCTTTTTCCATTTCTAAGTTACCTGACACAGTTAGATTGCTTCTTTTATTCCTTCCTTTTTTTTCCTTCCTTCCCTTAAGCTTATTTATTCAAAAATGTCTCCATATAGGTTCTTCTCTTAATTAAACATGAGATGTCATCTTTCCCCTCAAGGACGTCATTATTGGTAAAAGGTTTATCCGTTTGATGTAGTAATGATCACTGAATTCATCCGTCTGGTTATTTATATGCTCATCTTGTGTTGAAAAAGTGTATGTTAATAAAGAGTTTTTTTTGTCTGTTTCATAGAAAAAAGAATCGTAGTTTTCTGGTTGGATTACAGAAAGGGTTTCCTTTAGAATATCAGCTTTCGGCAGTTCTAGCCCTCTTTATTAGATTCTGTTTTGAGAAAAATTTATTTTGCACCTATTTTTCAACTCATATCTTGCTTGATTTATATCTTCCATTGCGGTTTGTTCTGATATAAAATTAAAGGAAGAATGAAAACGTGGATTGAGAATTATTGTTTTGTGTCAGATTGGTTCCTCCCCTGGTTTCGAGGATGGAGAATTTGAGACTGCCAAGTTGGTCCGTCCAGCAGCTTCTTTTTATCATGCTGTTGAGGATTGCCTGTATTTTGTGGATTCGGAGGTATACATTCTTAACTATATTTTCTAGGCAAGATAATACTATTTTCAAAGAAGAGAAAATTACAGCGGAGTGGGTTAGAGTCCCCAGCAGTCACCCCATCTTTTACAAAACATAGTGCAAATAAAAAGAAAAACTAAGTTGGAAACAGGCATATCGTGCCAATCAGAACTTTGACCTCTTGCCTCCTTTTCCTTGCTGTCTCAACTTTAAGCACTTTTATCTGCTGCAGTTGTGTGTACAGCCAATGTCCTCTTAAATCTTATGTGTTGTGTACTTTGTTTCCCATTCTGTTGATGAGTTCTTTTTTCTGCATTCCTGTTGTACTTCTTGTGACCCTCCTTTTTTCTTCTTGATGATACGAGGGGGAGGGGTGGTATGGGGGTTGTATTCTGTTAGAGATTGCTATTTTTTATGCAGTTTTCTCACTAACCATTTTATTCTTGTCAATCCCTATTTATGTAGAACCATGCCATCAGGAGAGCTGATTTGGGAAGTCGAATTTTAGAGACACTCTATCCAACAAGCAACAATGATAAGAAGGGTACTTTTTCATGGACCTGGATCATGGACATGCTGGGTCTGGGAAGAAGTGTTGATACAAAATCCGAAGAATTTGATTCCAATTCCCTGATGTTCCCTTGGCATCTAATGAAATCAATAGATGATAGTTTTTTAATCATAAACCGTAGGTAAGAACACGGTTATTTTAATTATATCTTATAAAGTATACTATAATCGTTTGTTACTTATCTTGAATTTCGCTCCACTTAACATTTCCGTAAGATATTCTCTTGCAAGAATTTAATGATGTATTCCATGTGCTTCAAGATATGCACCTCAATGCTTATTGGTAGTATTTGCGGATTGTTTGTTTGATCCTTATTTACTATGATATTACTCATTTTACTCCCATGATATCAAAAGGATTCTCTCTTATGGGTACTTTTTTGGTAATCATTGGTTTCCCTTGTATTTCATAATTATGGAATGTTAATATGTGGCTGCTAAACCCTAAATAAATTTGTTTATTGAGGAAAAAATGTACATGTATTGCAAGAAAAAGAAAAGATTCTTATCACAGATATAATATAATGTTAAATGGTTGGATGAAAAATCTTTTGCAACTTTTTTTTTTTTTGTTACGCCTCGTTAACTTGGCATTTTGTACTCCCTCTTCTTTGATATTTATTAATAATGACTCTTACACCTTTAGGTAAGCTTGATCTTGAGTTCTAGGTTCATGCTGTTGAGTTGGTGTTGATATCCTAGGCTTGTCTAAAGGCCAATTTTGTAATTCTGTGGCTTTTAATAATATTTACAGCCACAGGTCCCTTAAGAAGCAACACAAGTGCTGCTTCTAAAAACTGCCAAGAAAGTTTAAACCACTTCACAAGAAGTGAGAAGCTTGATTTATGAAATAGGGTGTAGTTAGCTTCTGATTTTAAAGCAAATGCACCCCAGAAGAAGCCATAAAAAGCCCCACTAATGAACCCCATGCTGAGTACTGGCCATATATATTCAACTTGTGTTGCCTTGGAAGTTATGCTTGATTGTGATGCTTAGAGAAATGCAAGTTATGATACCCCACCCCACGAGGAAGAATGTCAAGGATATCACATGGATGTAACAAGTCCAAAGTCAAGTTATGCTAGATCAATCTAGAATGTATAAGAGGATAAAAAGGAGTTTAGAATATCACATAGATGTGAACTTGTAAGGGTTGGCACAAGTGGTAAGGATCTTGGTCTTGGGGTATGCTCCCTCTAGGTCTAAGGTTTGATCCTTGGTGCGAACTGGTTCTAGGGCCCACATCCTATTGGTCAAGAGTTGATGATTTACCTGATCTGTGTGATGTGGGAACATTATATGGGTTTGGAGTATAACCAGGTAAAATATGTTACATTCTACAGTCTCTGAGATTCCACATAATTAAAAAATAATAATCACAGATGTAGCTAGCACATCCATAAGTTGTGAAATGTGGTATTGCAATTGACCTGATAACGCCATGTGGTCAAGGCACTATAAAGGAACGGCTTCCTTTATGATACCAAAAGGACTATCACTATTATCGCTCTTTGTACCTTTTATCTAACCAAATCAACCTAATACATGTCATGTTCTGCAGTAGGACTCAACCTATGTTCACACAATGTCCTCACAATCTATTAGCATGTCCCCAAGCCATAATGCGAGCATTAAAAAATTTAGGTGTTAATCAAGGTTTTCTACGTCTTCACATTTATTAGAGGTGGTTCTCAAGTTCAAATCATGCAAAAGTCACGGATCCTTTTTCTCTATGTGATTTATTGTATTTTGGTCCATAACTTTCTACACTTTTAGATGGAAGTCAGGTTGGGAGCAGTAGGGTTTGGGGTCAGCTATTTTCAGACTGCAAGTTTTTTCCCTTCTGGGAAGACTGTCGAAATTAAAGAAAATGGAAATATAACCTATTTATTTGTCATTGTTTATATCATTTCCCAGTATTCGCCCATCGTCAATATTGGCCTATGTCAAAAACCACCATTATTGTGGTTTTCTCATTTCAATGCTTTCTTGTTCTGTCCTCTTGAGTCTGGTGAAGGAGAAGGACACAGTCCTTATGTTTTCTAAGCACACAGCTTTCCACGTATCCATGTTTGGAAATTCTGTGCAGCACTGTCTGTACTCATGTTTCTGCAGTACCAGGTGCCTGTACAACCGAGTGCAACAGTGAAACATATTTTTTGACATGGGAATGAGGGCTATGAGGAGAAATTATTATCTTTGTTGATATCCAGAAATAGGGTGGTAGTAATGAGGAAAAGAATATTGCATTGCTGAGTTTTGTTTGAGGCTGCTTTACTAGTTGCAACAGAGGAGTACACGTTTGAAAATTTTAATACAACAGTTACAAAACTCGAAATGTGTATAACCTTTAAGATATCTCTGTCCTTTCAAAGTTGTGCAAACTTTTGCTGTCCCAAATGTATGTCATCTTGTATTCTGTTATCTCAACTCACAAGTGTACCTTGTGAGAAAGGTCATTAATTTAAAAATAAGAAGCATGCCAAAGTTGGATAAAGATTCTTTCTATTTCACTTAGAACGGATCTTATTCATTTTTGCAAAACATGGGGTGTTTTGGTCATTTTACTTGTCAATCTAATCCATAGAAACAAAATGACACACCTCATGTTTTGCACTTAATGGATACTATCTATTTCAAGTGAAATGGAGAGGATCTCAATCCAGCAAGTTAAGTTCTGAAGCCCAAATAATTGAGATTATGGCACAATGCTGGCAGATAATCTTTATTTATTTTTTTACAAGTAGCATTAGCAAATAATCTTGAGCGCTGATAGTAATGCTTCAGTGTCCTGATGCTAGCAGATAATCTTTGTCTTTTTTTTTGACAAGTAATCCTATAGATAATCTTAAGTAATGTTTAGGGGTTGTTTTAACAAATTGGATATGTTTGCAGCTTTGATACTCTATGGATCATGGATATGGCTTCGGGGAAGATCAAAGAAGTTGTAAAAGGTTTCCAATTAGTTTTTAGTCACTTTTTTTCTTGTTTATTAAGTGTTAACTTCTAAGTCTAATATTGGCTTGTGAAAATTAAATTAAGGATTTACAAATATTTTGGAGACCGGTGGACAGTGGATAATGAAGAAAATATCCATTTTGGAACAGATGCCATGTGATGCGTTACGACCACAGTTTGATACTTCCTGTACACCAGAGGGGCTTCCATATGCTGGTCTCATATCTTCATTTACAACCTTGCAGAATCAATTAGTCATATGTGACACAGGTATCAAATTTTTTTTTTTTGTGGGACGATTACCATCTTCCTTTTTATTTGAGTCATCATGAGGGTGGTGTGCAGTTCTCATTTCATGTTGTGTGTTTCTCAAGTTGGACAGAGGATCCTGAAAATTGATAGGGAATCAGGTGTCTTTTCAAACATCCAGTTTTCAAATTTTGGGATCCTTGGTTTACCTTATTGGTTGGCTTCACCAACGGAGAGAGTTTATACAATGTAAGTATGCCTTCTTAAATTTAGATTGTTGGACCTATTTAAGGGTTCGGCCTGGCATTCAAAGGATGAGCTTGGGATGTGTTGTAGACTCACACATCTTCGGTTTGATTCAACACTAAGAGTTCTAGATTACGTAATGCATGGTTCTAGTGGGTGAGGTCTTGTATTTGAGGTTTACTCCCCAGGATGGGTCTGACTCAGACCTTGCTTTTTGAGGTTCCTCATCATTAAATAATAAATAAATTAAAATGAGCCCCCAATTGGAGTTTGGGTTCAGTTGTGCTTATTTTACAAATGATGCAGCTGATATGGTTCCGACCTTAATTTTTATTGTTTTAACCAATATCTTGCTATGTGATGGCAGTGCACAGACTTTCTTCTGACCTCAATCCTTTACCCATTTTTCTGGCTGCTTTGACAGTGGTGGACTTTGGGGAGCAAAGATTGATCATCTTCAATGTTTCAGCTTGTTGCCAGGTATTTTAGAGTCATTTGGATATGCTCATTTTAGTCGTCAAAAGGATGGCCCCACCAATTGCCTAGGCAGTTTCCAAGTGACATGTAATGTTTTTATATACTAGTAAAAGGGCTTCAAGGTCTTCAGTGGTCCTTGAGGTGTCTTTGGAACTTCAGTCATTTCTTTCTCACCCGATACACCGCATCAATAAACCATGAAGATTTTCCTCAATGTCTCACCATGATGACTATCTAACCACCCCTTCCATCATGCCAACAGATCTACCACTCATCTAAGCATCACCCAATTTAGCCCAAAAAGACTAAAGCTAATTGCCATATCGTGGTAGCTATCTCATGGTGGACTAAAAGATGATCACAAATTCCCCATTCCACTTGCACATATGGCACCATCACACTACCATAATGTGTCTGACTTAGGTTGTCAAATGCAAAAATTATTATATAATATAGTAAGTAGGGAGGACCTTTCTGAAATTATTTATTAGAGACTTGGTCATTTTTAACTACCTCAGGATTGCTTTTAGTCTATATGGCATCCATTGCAATATAAAAGCTTACAATGTTATCAGTTATGCAATTGTAGGCAATTTGATATATAAGATAATTTTTTTTTTGATAAGTAATAAGATATTTCATTGATAAAAAGGATATATAAGATAAGATAATTATTTCAAGGTAAAATAAGATTTTATTGAATCAAAAGAATAGGCGTAGGCCAAGTATACAAGAGGAAACACCTACATAAGGAGGCGTTAGGCGAGAAATAAGAAAATCATGAAAACTAGCTCCATTGAAATCAATAACAGAGGCCCATAAGAATAAAGTATTGTAAAAGAATCTTCTGTGTTCTTCCAAAGAACGTTCCCTATCTTCAAAACTCCGGCCATTCTGCTCCATCCAAATGCACCACATCAGACATAAAGGGGAACAACCATCTTCGATACTGCTGTGATTTGGGGATTACCCTGAAGACCTCTCCAGCTGGCAAGGAGATCCACTGCCCTCCTAGGCATGACCCAAGCAAGTCCAATCTGCTGAAAATATCACCCCATATGGCCCTAGCTACCTCACAATGAAGTAATAAATGGTCCAGAGAATCACCACTACTCTGGCAAATACAATACCAATCAACAATAATAATCCTTCGCTTCCTTTGTTATTTATGGTGATGGTTTTCCCAAGGGAAGCAGTCTAGTCAAAGAAAGCAACCTTAACGGGCATCTTACTCTTCTAGATACCTTTCCAAGGGAAAGGTATAGAATACTGCCTTGTCATAGCCTTGTAAAAGACCAAACAGAGAATATTCCACTCCCAGATAGAGTCCAAATCATCTTATCCGACATAACATGAATTGTTCTGAAATTGCATCCATCTCCTAATTCTGAGCTACTCTGAAGAAACTAACATTCCACTGCATAGAACCACTAGAGCAATCCCATAGCTATGCCACCGAAGCATCTTGATCACATGCAATCCGATACAACTTTGAGAGCCATATCTTCACACTAGTAAAATAAATGTAATGCAAGAAATTTAACTCTCAATATGAATTTGTTGGATGTGTTGTCACCATACTTGGTAAAATCATAAACTGGAGGAATTACAAGTGAGTTAAATTGTGTCAATTGCTAAACCCAAAAAGAGAAGTTGTTAGACACAATGCACTTAAAAAAAGTTATTAGAAAAAATACAATGAAGACCCAAGCCTCAAAATTTGGAATTAATTTCCTTATATGATGTTGGACCTGATGTCTTTATTGGGTCTCTTGAACTGATATCTATGTTCAATTTCAAGCTTTTCAATGGTTATTAACGTCCTATTTCTTTAATATTGTATCTACCTCTTGTCATCTTTATTGTGTTGCTCAGCTAGGAAAGTAGTGCCTTTTGCTAAACATTGTAACTTTTTACTGCATTTCCTAGACAGATACTGGTGATGGCCAATTTTTTAATATGCAACGGGGTGCTGTCATTGTTAAATGGATTTGATGATCCTTTTTCAGAGGATTTATTTCCACTTATATAGAACATATTTACATGGCTTGTGTACTGTAATTTTGAGCGGGAAGATCACCTAACTATGACCCCTTAGATTACGCCTGATATTCAGCAGCATCATGTGCAGCCTACCTCTATTTAGGGGCGGGGCGTGTTGACTAGCCTACCTATATACAATCTAATGTAGACTACTGTTATACATTGACAGCCCCCCTCAAATTGATGCCCGTAGATCAACAAGCATTAATTTTCTGCTTAGGAAGCAATGTCGATGACGAGTGAGAGCCTTGATGAAGATATCTGCAATTTGTAGTTCAGTGGAAATATGTGGAAGAGTAATAACACGAACTTCAAATGCTTCACGGATAGAATGACAATCGACTTCAATATGCTTCATGCACTCATGATAGACAAGATTGGCCATTATCTGAATAGCACTTGTATTATCGGCATGTAGAGATGTGGGATCGGTCTCAGAAAAATCGAGCTCAGCAAGCATACCCCGAAGCCAAATAATTTCAGAACAAGCTAAAGAACGTTCTTCATTATCACAAAAATTTGAGTGCAATACATGAGATAAGATCTGAGCATTGGGATGACCTAAACGACAGTGCCACATCATACCCAGATCTGGAACATTATGACAAGTAAAAGACTTTATAGACGAAATTGAAGAAAGTACTAGAACAGGTAAAAATAGTGGAAACAAATGCCCCACTTTAGGTCCCTTCGCGATCAGCTCCCCCGTTACCTGGTCCTACACAACACAACCATCACTAGAAAAATGAACAGTACAATGGTTATCAACTAATTGACCCACAGAAAT
>QGSO01000809.1:124042-137214 GCA_011037825.1 Carya cathayensis | reverse complement strand
AGTTTTATTAATTTCTTAGTTTAATCTCTTAGTCGTTTACATTTCAATTTGACACTAAAAAATCTAAGATATGAATCTAGTCCATGACTAGTATCCTTTTCCATCCATTGCACATACCATCATCCTTATTTTCTCTTTGTGAAGATTTTCACCATTTTCAACGAATTTGATTTTTAAGTAACTTTCCCTAAGGAGACAATCTAGGAATTTATTCCTAATTATTACACGACATCCTCTTGCACTTGGGAGAACCTTAGTGCTACTCATTTTTGAGTGAGTCAAGTTTTTGGCGCCGTTGCCGGGAAAAGTAATTTAATTGAAATTTAAACTCGTTATTTTTTTTATGCTCTTTAAACTGATGTTTCATGTCATGGGTGAGAGGCTGTTCAAATAGGTTGCTTAGAGTCACATCGAGTGTTGAGAGTAGTATACACAGCTTGGATATAGATAGCTCTTTTGACTTTTCTATGAGTGAGTCAGGTGAGGAAATTGAAATTGAACCAGAAAACATGGCTGCACATGCACCACGCACTCTTAAGGATTATTTGCAACCCACTCGCACCACTACACCTTCATGCATTGTTTTACCTGAAAATGCACCTAATTTCTCTATTAAGCATGGCATGATGTCAGTGATACCTCAGTTCCACGGGATGGATTCTGGGAGTCCTTACCAGCACTTGACTGATTTTGAGTTGGCTTGCACTACTTTTATTACTAGGGCTGATACTGATGAATTTATTAGACTTCGTTTATTTTCTTTCTCTTTAAAGGATAAAGCAAAGATTTGGTTTAATTTTTTGAGACTTAATTCTATCTCTAGTTGGTCTGATATGCAGCATGAATTCTTACAAAAAATTTTTCCTTTTCAAAGAACTCAGTTTTTACAAGAGCAAATCAGCCAGTTCAATCAGAGACCTGATGAGACCTTTTAGGCCAGTTGAGAAAAATTTAAAGATTTGGTGAACACCTGTCCAAATCATGGTTTTGAATCTTGGAGGCTGGTGAACTATTTTTACACTGGTCTCACTCCAAAATGCAAGCAGTTTGTTCAGACAATGTGCAATGGGGAGTTCTTTAGCAAGTAACCTGATGCAGCTCTATCATTTTTTGACTATCTTGCTGAGAGCGCACAACAGTGGAACAGTCGTACTGATTGAGTGCCATTAGCAGCACAGCCACTGAGGGCTATTTCTGGAGGGGGTAGATATGAGCTTAAGGAAGACACTGATGTTCAAGCCCGAATAGCTGCATTGACTAGAAGACTGGAGGTCATGGAAATGTAAAAAGTGAAGGCTGTGAAAGTAGTAGATGCATGTTCTATATGTGCTGATTCGAACCATAAGACCCAAGACTATCCGATTATTTCAGTATTTCAAGAAAGT
Source organism: Carya cathayensis (assembly GCA_011037825.1). Classification (NCBI taxonomy): domain Eukaryota; kingdom Viridiplantae; phylum Streptophyta; class Magnoliopsida; order Fagales; family Juglandaceae; genus Carya; species Carya cathayensis. The sequence goes on along the minus strand of QGSO01000809.1, from coordinate 135,829 downwards.
GGGTCTGAGCAGATGCAATCAGCTAATTGGGTCAATAGAGCACAAAATTAGCCTTTTTCCAACACATATAATTCGAGGTGGAGGAATCACCAAATTTCTCATGGAGAAATGATCACCCTGGTCGGTCTCCACCACCTGCGCAGCAGCCACTTCATCAGGGTGCTCCTCAGTACCAGTATCCGCCATATCAGAGTTTTCAGAGCTATCCTTTTGTAGCTCATCCTGGATTTCAGCCTCATGTAGCTGCACAAAGTTCTCAGCCTTCATCATCTGCAAAGAAATCTCTAGATGACAGTATGGCACAGATGACCAATAAACTTCAGCAATTCATGCAGATTCAGGCCACCACAAATAATCAGAACACTCAGGCCATAAATGAGTTGCGAGGCACTATTAATAAGATGTGTACGACCTTGAGCATCCTAGAGAAAGGGAAATTTCGAGCATAGCCTCAGTCTAATCCTTAAGTATATAGGCAACAACAACAGTAAGTGCATAATGTCTCAGGAGATGTTATTGAGATAGCGAAGGTCGTTCTTACTTTGAGAAGTGGGAAGGAAGTTCCCCAACTAGAGATGCCTATGGACACATAGGTAGTTGCTCCTACACCTGAAGATGTAATAGAGACTGATGAAGTTCAGAAAGAACCAGAGATAGTAAGACCAGAGCTGAAGAAGCCTGTGAGTGCAAATGTTGAAACTAGTAAGGGATACCAACTTGTGGTTCCCTATCCTCAGAGATTGGCAGCTGGCTAAAAGAACAAGTATCACACGGAGATTAAAGAGATTTTCAAGCAAGTAAAGATCAATATTCCACTCTTGGATGCCATACAACAAGTGCCTTCGTATGCAAAATTTTTGAAGGACTTGTGCACAGTGAAGAGGAAGCTGAATGTAAAGAAGAAAGCTTTCCTAATGGAGCAAGTCAATGCATTGATATTGAGTGAGACTCCTCAGAAGTTTGGAGATCCCGGCTCTCCCAACATTTCCATTATGATCGGTGAATCACGCATTGGGAGAGCTTTACTTGATTTGGGGAGTAGTGTGAACTTGCTACCATTTTCAGTGTATGAGCAGTTGGGATTGAGTGAGCTGAAAAAGACCTCCATCATGCTACAGTTGGCTGACAGATCAGTTAAGGTGCCGAGGGGTATTGTAGAGGACGTGTTGGTCCAGGTGGATAAATTCTACTACCTAGTGGATTTTGTGGTTCTTGATATGCAGCAGCCAGTCTCCACTATTTACCAAGCTCCTGTCATCCTTGGAAGACCATTTCTAGCTACATCAAATGCTTTGATTAATTGCATAAGTGGAGTTTTGAAGCTTACCTTTGGGAACATGGCACTTGAGTTGAACGTTTTCAATGCTTGTAAGATGCCAGCACATTTTGATGACACAAGTGATTTGAATGCTGTGGAGAGTTTGACACCAACAAAGTTTATTTGCTCAACTTCTCCATTCTCTGATAATGATTATATTTTTCAAACACCTGAATTTTTACTTAATGAGAAAATTGATCATACCAATGAAGATGACTTTGAATTTTTTGATTGTTTTGCTGATTCTTCTTTACCATTTGAAGTACAATTTGCAGGAGCAAGATGGAAACCCCAGTTTGAAGCTCTACCACCGCCAGAGATGCTTAAATCTTCAGAGGAAGAAGTTCCCCAGTTGGAACTGAAACCACTTCCTCAAGATTTAAAGTATGTGTTTCTTGGTCCTGAAGAAGGCACTTTTCAGGTGGTGATTTCCTCAAAGTTAAATCAGAAGGATGAAGCCTAGTTGATTGAAGTCTTAAAAAAGCATCGAGGCGCAATTGGTTGGACAATAGCCGACATCAAAGGTATTTGTAACAGCCCGCTAGAAATTCAATGGTGGAATTTCTATAGACATTAGAAATCTCGTGAAAACCCCATAAGTTTTTACGAATCGGCTAATCGCATAAGTTCTAGTATGTCAACATAATTAGTTTTATCACTCACTATGGTGCCAGAAATGTGATTTTATTTGTTTGAGGTAGTTAGAAGTGTCAGATTACGTTATAGTTTACGCCACTAGACTCAGTTGAATATTTAGGATTTTTCAGTACTAAGTTTATTATGCACTTTTTCGGAGTGAATAGTAACCTCGATAAGCGTANCCTTCAGGTTTTCATCATCAGTCTTGTGTGGTAAACTTTTACAATTAGTCGAGGGAAACAAAAGCCTCAGAATCAATAAAACTATGAGATCTAATTTGTTTTTATTGTTCAATTGATGCTTTTGAGTATCTAATGTTTCTCTATGCCTATTTTTTTTTAATTTTTTTTTCATGATGTTTCTAATTTTTTTTTTTATTAGAAAATCCCTCACGTATGGCTGAGGAACACCGTAGTTACAAAAATTCCCTAAAAAACAAACTCATTTCTCTCTAATAAAAGCCATCCTTAATCGATCCATACGAATCAAACCTCTAAACCGTGTATGCTCAAAATCCAAGCCAACAAAATATGTGTTTACACCATGTCCCTTCATTTGCTAGAAAATCCGCTACCATATTTGCTTCCCAAAAAATGTGTCCAAAACATACATTGATCTCAATGGTAATCTCCTTCATCTCCTCCCAAAAATCCCAAAGAAACCAAAGTCGACAAATTCCGAAAGAAATACAATTCATGACCACCGAAGAGTCCGATTCTAGTAGTACATCTTGAAATCTTAATTGTTTGCAAAGCCGAAGCCCATCTAATAAAGCACGACATTCGGCAACCGTGTTAGTAGCAGTCCCATAGTGATGCGCAAAACCAACTATACACTTGTCGTTGGAGTCTCGGATTACACCCCCATCCCCTGCATCTCCCAAGTTGGAACAAGCACCACCATCAACGTTCAGTTTTACATTTCCCCTTGCTGGCATCTCCCACTTGACATAAGCCGCTCGTTTCTTAATAATAGGTACAATTGGTATACTCAAGTTCTCCATAACCAAATTATCATTCGTCTTCATTTTCGGTAATTTTCACAAATTACAAGAAACATCTTTGAGAAGAAATTTCACATATCAAATCGTATCCTCTACCTGAAAAGAAGTACCTTCCATTCTCGCCGAACATCGAGCCTTCCATAAAGACCAAGAAATTAAAATGGGAAGAGTTCCACGTATCCACCCTACTTGAGTTGGTTTCGTTGCTCGTTGCCACCAAAAAACCATCATACCTCTCCAATTTCTGATCTGCGGTAGTTTTATTTGACATATATTTGCAAAATATTTCCAAACCGCTTGAGCACTTGGCCCCTCACACAAAATATGATACAATGTTTCCACATTAGGCACTAAGCAGCAATGACATTTAGAGGCTAGTGGAATGGCCAGGCGTTGGATCACATCATCAGTTGGAATTGCACCGCTTTTTTGCCCTCCAACGGAGAAAATAGAGTCTTTTTGGTATATTTTCTTGCCACAACCACTTTCTCCAATCACACAATTGTCCACGTTTCCTAGAGATTCAAGACTGATGATGAAAACCTGAAGGAGAAGTTGGAGAAGAGGGGAGGGAGATGCGTGTGTGAGTCTCCTGATTTCTCCCCCCTCTTAATATGTTCAATTCAGTTTTTTGAAACCTACAAAATCTCCTAAAAATATTCTAAGTATTATCCTAAAATAACAGTATCCAAAACTGACTAATTAAAGATATATTAAAAATAAAATAAAGTCCTAATATAACTAGAAAAGTGGTGTTTTTAGCTGGAATTTCCATGCACAAAATCTTGAAAACTTCCGAAAATAAACAATGTAAGACCTGCATATTAGAATTGTAGGCTAAGCAACGTTCTCGAATGTCAGCAGTAAAGGTGCGTTAACTTCAAGCTCGATTTCGACCTTGATGTAGTCAGTATCTCTCAAAACTCAAAATATGAAAGTTGTAGAACTTTTTCTTGGCATTCCATAGCATCACTACAAGAAATCTGGTCTTTTCTAGTGCTCAAAATCATCACAAATAACCCCAATAATCGCGCTTTCTAATTCGCTACATGTTCAAAAAAATTAAAGCGTCAATTCCAATCAATTTCAATGATTGACAAAAACCATTGCAAAAACCAACTATTTCCAGCGATATTTGTCTGTTGCAAATTTTTCAAAAATTGACAAAAATGGCCTTTTCGTTTATCACCAAAATAGTTTAGAAAAGTCAATTACGGCGATATATATCATCGCAAAAGATTATAAAATCACTGCAAATGACTAGATATTTTTGTAGCGATTTTTAATTATCGTTGCCATTATATATTTGCAATGGGTAATTGTCGCCGAAAATGAATATTTGAGGCAAATATAGATCGCTGCAAATAACTTAAATCAATAGGAAAAATATTTGCGGCTAAGTTTACTCGCCGGAAAAGGATTTTCAGAATTAAAAAAAAAAACACAAAAACAGAATCCACAAAAAATTTAATACACATCCAAATTATATGTTCTTGCTCAAAAAAGCAATTGCACAAGTGGAAAGCACCAAACTAGACTAAATGATCTAAAAACCAATAACAAGTGTCACCAAGCATGTTACCTATCTGAGTTGTAAAAAATATGTTAGAAACCAAGCCAAATAACAAATAATTCATCAAAGGAAATGTTAACAAGAGTATAAATGATTGTATTCATCAAAGAAGAGTGATGACAGATGGAAATAGCAGTATCCGACACTAAGCGTGCATTTAATAGTCGATGTTTTAGTAAAGAACTGGAGGAAACACTTACCACTTGTATATGATGCTGGTGGGAAGAAAATTTTCATTAAATTGGATCAATAGATAAGAGTCTGAGGTGGGAAGGAAAGAGGAGGTAGAAAAATTCCTAATTAATTCTTTATGTGCATTCATTTTGAGTGTGATTTGCATGTATAGTCATTCTATTTCTGGTAATAAACATTTAACTAAAAAAATTGCAAGCAAGTGCTTCCAATGAATGTAGTACGTGGTGGCAAATTCATCACTGGCAATTTATTTGGTAGATTTGTGACAAATTTGTTGAACTACTGCAATGACTTGGAGAAAAGTGAAAAAAGAAGTGAAGAGCAATGTACACTTTGTGTCTCAATATATGAAAAACCCAGGAATTTACAGTTTGTATTCAGGGATCTCTGGAAATGGAATATGGGTAAACATTGGAACTTCCTACAATAAATTATTCTTTTGTATACTCAATAAGAAATATATCGAAAATTTAACAATATGAGAGTTATCTAGAAAATATGACAGTGCGATTTGTTTTTTCAACACTCAAAGAACTGAGAAATAAGAATTTTCTATTGAATACATAAATAGGAACACTAAAAAATTACCATAGTTATGAGGATATACTGATAATGTATACAAAATATGATCAACGTGAGCCATTGATGCAGATGGTAAAATCAATCTAATGGAAGATATCTAATCAAAGTACATGGTAGCAAAATGCAAGAACTAATTAGATTCTCCCAAAATAAAAGTACAACTCAAAAACCCTTCCAAAGATCTTACAGTCCTCATTCAGTAGAAACACCCAAAATAAATATTTGGACTAGAAGCATTTTGAACCAACCTTTTCTAGTTATGTATGCTTCAAAGCAAAGCTGATAGAATATACTTTTCAAACTAGCACTAAAATCTTGCATTTAAGAGGACGAAATGGGCAATACCTTAATTAGTCCTGTCTTCTTGTCAAGCTCATATTTTCATATTTCACCTTACTTCCCTTTGTGATCTCAACAACCTGTATCATTCCAATTAGTAATACAACAAAGAGATACATTAGAAAATGTGTTGAAGAAAACGAGTTTCAATTTAAACACTTGAATCTCAAGGAGACCCAGTAAGAGCATATTATTCTTAAGGAAAATACTTTAACTACAAAGGAATTACATACAAATAAACCCACAAACTAATGTGACTTCATGTGGTACCTTAAATTGCAAAGTTACATTTATTACAAAGTAGATCTAATAGATTCCATGAAGTCACATCAGTTTGTGGGTTTATTTTGTATAATTTCTTTGTGTTTGTAACAGTTCTCTATTCTTAATTGATAATATTATTTCTGGGCAAGTTAAATTCATTAAGGAAATCCAACAATAGAAACAAGCAATTTATTAATATATATTGCCATAAAACTTGTAGGCTAGCTTATATATAGCTCCAAAACAAAAAATAAGGTAAATCATATACAATTCAATATAACTACATAGAACAACAAGGTAGTGCTAGATACATATACATACATAGTCTGCTCTTTTCTAAAACCCAGTTATATATATATACACACACAATACTTTTTGATCAGTTGGATTCTTACAAGAGAACAAGGATTAATTATGAAAATAAATTAACAAACATCGATGATAAGGCTTTTGTCTCAAAGCTAGCTCTAGCTAGAGTACGTAACAGGAAACAAGTAATGAGCTAGGAACTAATTAAGCTATCGAGATTAATACAGGAAGAAATAGAGTTAAAAGTATAGCATAATGTTTTGTAGAAAGTGTACAAATTCTAACAAAACAGGACAGAAAATGTAACAGCCGCTAGAAATTCAATGGTAGAATTTCTATAAACTTGAGGAATTTCGTGAAAACTCCGTAAGTTTTCACGAATCGACTAATCGCAAAGGTTTTAGCCTGTCAACATAGTCAGTGTTATCACTCGCTATGGTGCCAAAAATGCGATTTTAATTGTTTGAGGTAGTTAGAAGTGTCAAATTACATTATAGTTTACGCCACTAGACTCAATAGAATATTTAGGATTTTATGGCCCAATAACTCATTTTCATAATTTCGGACGAAACGGCTGTTCGAAACTGTGAATTTATTTATAGGGGCACTTCGGGGTTGAGTTTTGGTAAACGGTTTTTACTGTAGATTAATATGAATATTTAGGATTTTTCAATACTAAGTTTATTGTGCGTTTTTTTGGAGTGAATAGTAACTTCGATAAGCATACTAAGTGCAGTGTTTTCAAAATCACAGTGTGGAATGTCCAAATTAGGTTAGAGAAGTTTTATTTGGACACTTGGAAAGATCTTAGCCACACATAATGAATAGTATTAGATACTTGGCATAAAGATGAACCATTAGATGGATTTGTGAAAGAAATCATGGTGTAAGATCATGCCACCTAAGCAAAACCTTTTTCATCTGATCAACCAAATTGAGCCAGATCAAAGAGGGTTTCAACCCTAGTGAAACCCTAAATGGTTGGAATCTAATTGAAACCCCAAAAGCTTGGTTAAAACCGAAACCCTAAACGGTTTCCCCAAACCCTAAATTGGCCTTCAAACCCTTTTCGATCCAATTTCTAGCATTGTGTTTAATCACTTGATTAAATCACTTCCACATGCTATTAATTTCTCAAATTCTTGTTATGACATCATTATCCAACCTTTTAAACCTTGGAAATTTGATTGGGCCAAGAAAAATTAGATTTGGGCTTAATAGCATCTCAAACCCTAACCAAACCCTCTTTAAACTCCAAATTGAAGCCCACTTGGTTGAGGCCCACCAAGGCCCACGAATTTGGCCACCTTGGCAAGGCTTCTTGGAGAAGTTTCCTCCCCCACATGGCAGACCATTCACTGCCCTTGGCTGCACCTAATAGTGCCTTGATGAGATGGAGAAACCCATCCCATCAACCTCCATAACTCACAGCTTCTGCAGGCTGTCCTTTCCCCTCTCTATTCTCCACTTTATGTCACATATTTACCTCCAATCAATGGTCATTCAGGTCCATATCTTCACCCTACAGAAGTCTTGAGTCGTGTAAGTCACACTTACTTCCCTTTCATCACTTCTTCACCCCGTTCTTACAGAGAAACCCAAAAGAGCTCTCTCGGGTAGATTTCTGGATCTTTTTACGTGGAGCTTTTTGACCCTTTTTAATTATTTTCACACAATGAAGCCTTCATAAAAGTTGTTCCTATTTGAGTCTAGTTTCCATGGTCATTTGATTGATAAAAAGTATTTTCAACCATGGAAAGGTCATTCTGGGCGTGAATCTGGAGAGTATGTTATGTTTTGGAGTTTTTGACCAAGCTAATGGACATATCTTGGTCTGAAAATTTTATGGAGTGTTTTTAGCATGTGTTTAAGAGTGTTCATTGAGGTTTTGTTGCATGAATAAAGGTTTTGATGATAGATTTGCTTAGATCTAGAAACTTGAAAACTGGATATTTCGAGTTTGAATATTTCGAGGTTTGATATTTTTATATGATGATCCTAAGTCTCTTATTTTCATGTTAGGATATTATTTTGAAGATATTTAGTATTAGTTTCAAAGATATGATTTTTCTATGCAAGAGGATTCCGGTTAGGCTTAAAATTTGATGTGTTTGGGTTAGATCTATGTTTTATTGATTTTTAGCCATGTGATTTCAAGTTTGATGGTTGGATCCTATTTAAGACACATTATTAAACCATGTGATGCTTTATTTCGAAGATTTCACATTGTTAAGCCACTGATCAAGAGATTTGTCAAAACTAGTTGAGGAAAAAGTTTATGTTTTTGGACTAAGTGTAAAACCAAAAATTCCAAGTGTTATTTTGTGATTTTGGTGACTTTAGTTGGATGATTTGAAGCATGGTTGATCTTAGGATGATGTTGTGAATATGTTAGAAGTAAGATTTGATTTTTTTGGAATTCTTGGAGATGTTTTGATCTAGGGTCAAAGCTTGTGATTCAAGGATTTGGATCTTTTTACAAAAAGTTTGTTGTTGATTATTAGTTTTTTCTAAATATATATTTTAAGTATGATTTTAAACTTAGTATTGGAAGATATTTGTTGCAAAATTTTGGTTTAAGCATGAGTTTTGAAGTTGGAAGGAATTGCAACAAAAATCAAGAGAAATAGCCTATGGATGTTTCGGCCATAGTGTGTTTTCCATAGTTGTGATTTGTTTTAAATCTTTCTAAGTTAATATTTGAGTTTAGGACAAAATTTACATGAGGAATGTAAATTTTAGAAATTTTTGGAGTTAGGATGTGAAATCCTTAAGTTAGGGATAAAATGTTCATTTTGTCACATGTAGAGGGTAAAATGATAATTTTACTCTAAGTTAGCTTGTTTTCATGTTTCTAATTGTTAGTAATTAAATTTCTAACTTTTAGAATGACCCTTTACAGTTACTCGTGCTTCGGGCTTTATTCTCGTAGAACGTGACGATCGATGTATGTTAGCTTCTAACTTACTATCAGTTTATTGTGTATGTATGATGGGTAAGAGAACTACAATTTATGTATGTATGTTATCATATATGCCATGTCATTACATGTTTATCTGTTATGCATGATTTATTCTTTCATGAATATTTATCAGTTACACAATCTTTTCTGTCTTGCAATGTTGTATGTTATAAGTATGCCATATGTTACATGTATGCCATGGAATGTTTTTGTTTAAATCCTATTGTGCCATTTACAAGTATACGCTGACTCACTCAAAAATGAGTAGCATAAAGGCTATCCCAAGTGCAGGAGGATGTCGTGTAATAATTAGGAATAAATTCCTAAATCGTCTCCTCAGGGAAAGTTACTCAAAAATTAAAACTCGTTGAAAAAAATGTGAAAAACTTCACAAAGAGAAAATAAGTGGATGGCATGTGTAATGGATGGAGAGGTTACTAGTTATGGACTAGATTCATATTTTTAGATTTGTTTGTCGGATTTGAGTGCAGCGATGAAAAGTAAGGAATTAAAATGCATGAAACTAAATTAAAATTGCTGAAATTAATAGACTGAAATTTAAAAGAGCAAGAAAAATAAATGACATTAATTTAAATAATAGGAATTAAAGATGCAAGAAAATAAATGACATTAACCTAAATAGAAGAATTAAAAGTGCGAGAAAAATAAATGATAATGATTTAAATAAACAGAAATTAAAGGTGCAAGGAAAATATAAATGACAATAATTTAAATAGACAGAAATTAAATGTGCAAGGAAAATATAAGACATTAAATTGAAATTAAATAAAAACAGGAATTGTAAGTAATAAACTTGATGTTTGGAAATGGAGACTGCGTTCTCCAATCCAAAAATCTGAACTTCCAAATAAAATGATTTCTAAAATAAACGCTCTAAATAAAATGCATCCTAAAAGAAATTGAACTCTCAATTAAATTAAACTTTCAAATAAAATACACACTTAAATTGAAGTTGAGCTCTAAATAAAATAAACACTCAAGGAGATTATTTCCTAGATGAACACAAAGAAAACTTGCTTTAACGTGGAAAGAAAACTTGCTTCCTTAAGTTTCAAATTAAAGCTGTAAAATAAACTGATGCTGAATGAAAACTAAAACAGAAGCATGAAACTGAAAATGAATTAAAATGAACAACAACTGCCGAATGAAAATGAAAATGAAACTGAAAACTAAGTTTAAAAATTCTGTCTCTGCTCCTCAGTCCGTAAGTATCTCCTGGTTTTATAGAGTCTTGCATGAGAAATTTCTGTCCGTGATTTATGCATGTTTTCGGTGCATGAATTCCAGCTCTTATCTATTTTTCTGCATCTTTTTTTCCGTGGACTGCATGTGTATTTTCTCCATTTGTTAGCTTTCTGCATTGCTTTCGGTGTATGCTACTTTTGTTTTATCTGCTGCAAGTGTTGAGCTTAACTTCCGTGAGCTGCTGTCTGTGTTCTGAATGAGAGACTTGCTGCTGCAAGTTGCTGCCGTGATTGTTGCTTTGCATTGAAGTGAAAGTGCCGTGTTTAATTTTTCTGCTTTTGTGCTTGACTTTTTCTGCATGCTGTGAGTGATGCTTTCGGTGCTGCTTTGCTTTGATTTGCTTCTGCCGTAAGTCCAAGTGAAAGGAATCTGTGTGGTGTTGATTGCATGTTTCTGCTTTGTCTGCATGTGAGTTGCTCTTTCTGCATTAGGTGCCGTGTAAGACTTTGTTTTCCTGCATTATTTTTCTGCTGCACTGCTGTTTGAGCATTCTGCATGTGTGTGGGCTCCAGTTCCAGCCGTGTGAGTGTGCTAGCTTGGTTCTCTTTGATTGTTGCTCATCTATGGAAGCAGTCCCAATAGAAGACTGAGAATCATTTCTTAACAAGCTTCTAGCGTTGGCATCATAAGTTAATAAAGGTAACTTCCTTCTAAAACTTTCTGGTCTTCTAGGGAATTCTCTTTCAAACCAATTAAGTGGGGTGCTCTCAATTGAGTCAGTCATGAGATCTGCCCTACAACTCCAGCTCCTCGTTAACTTAAGCCTTCCAGAGCTCATCATATCAGCTTCCATGGCTTCTCTATTTGCATTCACAGGAGTCGACATAATTTCCTGGCCAGCTCCATCTCCATCCCTAGACACATTCAAAGCCAGTGTTTCTTCATTTCTACCAGTTCAAAGTCGTCACTTCTTTTGCACAACAAGCAAACAAAAGTGTGTTTCTAGTCTGCTCAACATGGCTTCGTGCAGGACTCAAAGTGCAAATGATGGTAGTTCTAGCATTGCCACCCAAGCAAGGCTGCAGAATGCGAGTCAGCTTAGAATCTCTGTAATTGATGTGTCCTAAGCTCCTGAACATGAAAGTCCCCTGGTCAAGCACGCACGGCTTCTCTAATCAATCAAGCACCGAAACTATCCTTAATTTCTGCACCCAATTTCGTCTCCTTTTTACGTCCAACTAGCCCACCGAAAGCACCCCCAGACAACACGTGAAACTACTTCTTGACTTTACGTAAAAGCTTCACCGTTTGATCTCGTGAATTTTATTTAAGCTGAAAATAAAGAAATAAAAATACACTCGAAATAAATTAAAAAGAAAATAGATTATTAAAAAAAA
>QGSO01000809.1:85348-123059 GCA_011037825.1 Carya cathayensis | reverse complement strand
AAAAAAAAATCTGGAGTTGCATGTGAACCGTGATTGATGCTGCTGCTTTTCTTCATCTCTTTTCCGTTTAATCATGCACCTCACTTCAATTTCAGCTTCTCTCCGTAAATCACTCATCCCAGCCGAAGTCATCATTCCATTTTCTGCATTTTTTTTTTTCTGCACTGCTGTGATTTTTGAGTTGTTGCATTTGCATTTTATTTTTTTATTTTCTCATGTGCTGGTTGCCTGCCGTAAAGGACTTGTCTTTGTGCTTAGTATAAACTGCATGTGCATGTATTTTGACTTCCTTTGAGTTTGCTTTCTGCAGGTGTTTTCAACTTTCCACATTGGTGAGCTATTTTGTCTGCTGCAATTTTGTCTGCTGATGCAAGTTGGTGCTTCTTCATTTTCTTCTGCTGTCCGAGTGATGCATGTGTGAGCTGCCGTAGGTTGCTGTCCAGGTCAGTTTCTGCTGCAAGTTGCTTTGAGGTTTGAGTGATTTCAGCTTGTTGCATCTAATTTTCCGCTTCTTTTTTTTTTTGCATGCTTTCGGTGGATTCTTGCAGCACAATTCTTGCAAGTAAACGTGGTAAAACATGTAAATGAACATGCTTTCGGTGGATGCTGAATGAGAGACCTGCTGCTGCATTGAGGTGAAGGTGTCGTGTAAAACTTTCTTTCTTTGCATGTGTAGCTGTCTTGACTTTCTGTTTCTGTGCTTTCTATTTTCCTGCATTATTTTTCTGCTGCACTTGATGTTTGAGAATTCTGCATGTGTGTGGGCTCCATCATCTGATGGTAATCATCTTCTACTTTGGCAATTCGATTCACAGTTGCATGGAATATATATTCAACGAGTAAAGCAATCACGAGGATGCCAACAGAAGTTGTTATTGCAAGCCAAGGCCATGGTGGTTTTTGTTTTAACCTGCAATGCATCTCATGCTTCCTGATGGGATCTCCAAAATTAAGGCTGCTGACATGCTGCAAACCATTATCCGATACATTTGAACCATACATGCTGATTGGATGTGAGTGATTGGTAGTGTCATACACATTCACGAGGATGGTCTGTTTACTAGCAAGCTGTTGAAGCAACTTCTCCACAAGTAATTCAATATCAAATACTCCACCAAAATACCCATCGGTTGCTTGAATCCTCTCCTTTGGCGTAACATTTGAGGAGAGGTCTGTCTTGTAGACGGCAAATGTCAATATAACTCCCAGACAACACGTGAAACTGCTTCTTGACTTTACGTAAAAGCTTCACCGTTTGATCTCGTGAATTTTATTTAAGCTGAAAATAAAAAATAAAAATACACTCGAAATAAATTAAATAGATTATTAAAAAAAAATATTATATATGTGAGGAAGTATTGTCCAATTAAATCATAGTTATAAAATTAAGCATAAACATGATATTAATCAATTAAAAATCATAACTCGAATTTATGCTTATTAACTATTTTTCCATCTAAAACCAATAAATAATGTCACGAAACAATTGAAATACATTGGTTTTAAATAGCTAAAATATGCAATATCTCAGCTCAATCATACGCCATGTTAGAAAAGTTCATGATATTAAATAATATATCATGCATTAAGAAAGATAAGACATGTTAAGGATGACACGGACCTAAGCGTGTTCATCACAAGATATGATTAAGGATGACACGGACCTAACCGTGTTCATCACAAGTTATGTTAAGGTTGACATGGACTTAAGCGTGTTCATCACAAGTTATGTTAAGGATGACATGGACCTAAGCGTGTTCATCACAAGATATGTTAAGGATAACATGGACCTAAGCGTGTTCATCACAAGTTATGTTAAGGGTGACACGGATCTAAACTTATTCACCACAAGTTATGTTATGTGGTGCCACGGACTCAAGCGTGGTTCACCTTATGTAAAGTTCCTATAGATCTCGGATCACATTTAAGTTAAGTTATTCATGTCAATCACGACCCTAAATGCTAGGATAGGTAATATTCTAGTGGAACTCATTTGTTCACGCTGGAGTGTCTAAATAGGTATAAAATTTCCTGGGTTGACGAAGTACAGTCAACAGGTTGCGAATGGGGCCTAAGTAACTGGTCACCGGAGCGCGCCAGACACTAATGCCGATAGTGCCATATTTTATTTTACGTGTATTCATGGGGCCACAACAATTGTGGAGCATGAAGTATGGGGCCACAACAACTGTGGAGCATACACTATGTGAGACACAGAAATTGTGACACGTAGAATACATGGGGCCACAACAACTGTGGAGTACATATTAACGCACTCACAGCTGGTCTAGATACCTGTGTTATGATGCTGTAATCGGTAGGGACACACGACTCTAGGGGACCCGTGTAGCACCCATATGGTCACGTTATTAATCAAGACAATTGAATAAGATTCCAAGTTCATGTCAAGAAGTTAAGAATAAGTAATCATGGTTAACCCAATGAGATAAGAATAAGTTTCAGATCAAGTTCATGTTATGTTATGTTATGCTCACGTACAAGTTATGTTCATGTTCACGTTAAGTTTCAAGTTCATGTTCATATCATGTTATGTTCATGTTTATGATATGTTCAAGTTCACGTTCATATCATGTTATGTTTATGTTCATGTTATGTTTCAAGTTAATGTTTCTGTCATGTTATGTTCATGTACATGTTATTTTCAAGTTCACATTCATATTATGTTATGTTCACGTTCACATTATGTCTCAAGTTCACGCTTATGTCATGTTATGCTTAGGTTTATGTTAAGTTCAAGTTCATATTTATGTTATACATGTTCACGTTCATGCTATGTTTCAAGTCCATGTTATGTTTCAAGTTTCACGTTCATGTTATGTTGCTAGTCCATGTTATGTTTTAAGCTAAGTTCATGTCATGTTAAGTCAAGTTCAGTTCACGTTTAAGTTCAGGTTATGTCATGCTATATGTCAAGTTATGCTATGCTTATTTACGACTTTATTTATGCATTTATACTTTTACTACCATGCATGCATCTTTAACCTGTATGGGAGTTTCCTGTTAACTTACTGAGATTTGTAATCAAATCTCACAATGGTAGTCCCAACTACCATTCCCCCCAAATGGTAGGCGATGTGTCAGGTTCATAGCAAAGAGCAGACATTCGTAGATTGAAGGAGGTTGACTAGACGCCGCAGACATGACGCGGAGCTTACAGCTTCCATAGTTAGTTTTTGGACAGTATTTTGGCCTCGTTAGTTGAGTTACACGAGTTACTCAACGAACTTCCTCAATAGTGTATTTTGGTAATGTAAATATGGAGTTTGGTCTCCCCTGTTTTTGAGGTTATAATTTTCTAAGACTCGTACTAAAATCGTGGATGTTTATTCTATTAAGTATGCCTGGTTATGATTTAACTATTTGGGATATTATAAGTTTGGTGCATAATGTTGCTCAAGAAAAAAAAAAAATTATCCGCTGCGAATATTGCATAATGCTAGATTCATGTTAGGAACATTGTATCTTATATGTCATGAACGGGGGCAGGTAACCTTGTGTTGCATATCCCGACGCTTCAAATGTCCGTTCGATCCCAAGTGGAATCTGGGGGCGTCACAGAAAATCATCTCACCTCTTCAGGCTGTAGGTTGCATGATTTATGGTAGATTCTAACTTCCCTCCACTTGGTTATACACCCAACTAAACAAGTATTAGAAGGAAAAAATGTCAGAACATATGAGGTTGGAAAATACCATGACAGAATTTATAGTACTAAAATTTCAGAACTTGCGAATGTCTTGCTGCTATCTTTGAGCTAATTTCTCTTAAAATTATCTCCTAAAACAATTATAGATTGTGGCACCCATAGACATGGTCACCATTTCAATACAAATTCTACATAGCTAGTTTGCTATCAACATTTCTTCCTATTTAATCACCACTAAGTTGTCCATAAAAGTGATAGATGAAGGAAAATGAGTAAAAATAATTCCTCTAAAAAGAAAGTTCCTCCAGGTGCATGTTCTATAAAAAAAGAAAAGCACATACATTGACTTCTAAGAAAATTGTAGGCTCTATGAAATAACCCTTCTCACCATTGCATCATTGAAGAAGACATGTACATGGGCTATGCCTATTTCATTCATATCAATATAATTTACTTCTTACGTGTATAAAAAAAAAGTATATACATTGGCACTGCATAGCAAAGATTATCATTTTCAGGCATCTGAATCAGGACATGAACATTCAATTAGTAACCTCAATATTTCATCTCATGAACATTTTGTCAGATTTTTTTAATTTCTTGGTCTTCAGAAAGGGCATTTTGTAGTTAAAGGTGCTAGAGTTGAGTTTAGAGAGATGGAATAGACATTTTAGTTAGAGTTGTTAATTCAGTAGCTTCGTATGGATATAATACAGTTCTTGTCACAGCCTGCTGAATGTTCCAGGGAATAAGAGAAAGAGGTTCATCTCAGAAGTTTCTTTCCTTAGAACATCTTCAATATCACTACCTCAAGTACCTTCTTTTCTCCCAAAAATAGCAACAACAAATAGAGGCCAAATAGCAGCAACAACAAATAGCATACCAGGAAGATACGCAAAACCAAAACCAACACCACAACCAAGAAATGGCAGCAGTAGTAAAAATAGAGGAAAATATACAAACCATGCACATCACAGTAAAAATGTAAAGCATAATTGGAAGAAAATCAGGGGCCAAAAACATGGGAGACCCAATCCAAGCAACCCGCAAGACAAACCCACCTAAGGAAAAAAATTAAAACTTAATAGACAGGAAAACATAAATGTTTGACACAGACTCAGTGACCTAGAAATGATTTGGACCGAAAGATTTAAATCCAAAATCTCCTTCCCAGTCATAACACGAAAGCTATTAGGAGGTATGTTTTCTGAAACCTTCTCACAACCATAGCTTAAAAAAAAAAGTTTGTTCTAGACTTTATCCTAGAGTTCCCTGATCGATAGAGATTTTGATCTAAAGTAATCCAGAAATTTTCAAAAAACATTGCTCCTAGTCTTTCATCTCCAGAGTTCCTTAGAGGCTAGAGACTTTGAAAAACCATCCAAAAAACCCCATCTGACATCATTATAAAAGAAGTACATGAACATATTTGAGCAAATATATTATAGAAGTTATTAAAGGTACTTTGTATATATATAACTTGTAAGGCATCAATATTATGTTTTAACAAGATACAATAATGGCCCTTTCCCCCTGCTCCCCCCTTTATTTTCTTTTGTC
Source organism: Carya cathayensis (assembly GCA_011037825.1). Lineage (NCBI taxonomy): Eukaryota > Viridiplantae > Streptophyta > Magnoliopsida > Fagales > Juglandaceae > Carya > Carya cathayensis. Next base: position 117,832 of record QGSO01000809.1, on the reverse strand, counting down.
TGCTATTTATTGAAGATCCTACCTTATTATTATAAAAGGGGGAAATGGGTAAACAATATAGGGGATATTTGTTTATTTCAATTATTTATCTGATTATTTATTTCACTTTAATTTGGTTATTTTAATGATCTGGTGCAGCAGGGGATGGGTCTGCTTGGAGGATTGATGAAGAATTTGCAAGGGAATTGTTGGCTAGAGTAAACCCTGTCATCATTCGTCGTCTCCAAGTAAACATAAGCTTTCATTAATCTATGTCTAAGATACTCTTTGAACAAGAAACATACAACAAAATGAATAAATTTGGAAGAAGTTTTGAAATCTATATATGATATATATGTTTAAGTTTAGTTTCTTTTCATGTCTTCTCAACGGCTAAACTAAGTAGGTCATGTTTCATATGCCAAAACATACCCATTCTAATTTATCTACAGGATTTCCCTCCATCAAGCAAGTTGGATGGTAAAATATATGGTGATCAAACTAGTACAATAACCAAGAAGCACATAGAAAAGTACTTAAATGGGCTGACCATAGATGAGGTAATTGTACTGATTATTACCTCACAATAGTCTTATAGTTATTCCATAGCCAATAAATATGCTAAAGAATGTCTATCACAACATCTTATCAAAAAATTTCCCAATTGTTACTATGTTTCATATACTTATAATCTACAGTTAAACCATGCAAAAATTAATGCCCTATGTCTGGAGGCTTATGCTAATAAACCAGTGTAGTGTTATAACCTTTGAAGATATACACAGCTTAGCATAATTTTATCAAATAAAAGATCTGAAATTGGGTTTTTGTAATGCCCACTATCTAGCACGATCCTTTTAACTTGACCCAATTCTGAAGCAACTAGGATTAATACAAGAGCATGATCCTTATTACTTGCAAGCATGCTTAAGAATTTCTTGGCCTAAAAAGTTTTAGATGTTCTATTCTTGTTTGATCTTGATGATCATGATGACCTATGTGTAAGGTAAAAAAGCAGGATGAGTTCTTTATCCAAACATTTGTTTTATTTTTCCAACCCAGCAAAGATCATTTGAAAGTAAGATATGTTCTTCATCAATGATGGCATGACCATCAATTTTCAACATCAATTTTGCAGCATAGCAACCTAAGGGATAGAGCTAAACAAATGAAATGCATAGATACTTTCTATATCATTTTGATATGTATTCTATGTGGACCTATCTCCTTTAGCTAACCAAAAAATGGAGTCAAAGCAAAAGCTTTCACTAAAATAGAGGGCTATCTTCAAATGATGCCTAGCATCTCAAAACAAAACCAAAACACATTTTAGTTCTTCTTTAGAAATCTAATAGTCAGATGTTTACATAAAAATTATTTGTTTATGTAATGATATACACAAGACAAAAATTATAAATATGAATTGATTAGGAAAAAACAAACAGTAACAATAACTCCATGTACGCAAAGAGTTAGGGCAACATAGGAAAAAAGAGAAGAAGAAAATACATAGTATTGGGTTAGAAACTTACTTTAAATAAGAAAACAAGAATGTAACAAACAAAGAACTCCTTGCTTTCATGGTAATTTTCCTTATTGCTCAATTTTGTCACAGTATTGTTAATGTCAATCACTCTGAATGATAGAAGTGAAGAGTATCCATTCTACAAGACATAGACACTTGGAAAATGGATTAGCAATTGAAATGTTCAACATTATTTATATTGGTTTTTGGATTGAGCTATAGCTATATATGAATGAATATAAATTGAGAAGCTAAATAACTCAACATAATATTTAAATCAATGATTAAACTAAATGAATACAACGGGTGTGAACTATTTCTCTGGCAGAACCAATAACCAGTTTGGTCATTAGGTTTTGAGGCACTATATGAAAATATTATATAGGATAATGATTGTGTTCTGGTCCTACATTTGTCTACATATATCTAGTATTATATGCCCACAAGCTCATGCTTGCTTAAGATCGATCAACCAACAACTTTCCTTTTTCCGAAGGTAATATTGAACTTGAATAATTGATATCCTGCAATTATTTTGCAGACTTTGCTTGTGTGGCAAGTTCTTCTGTCAACAAAATCAAGGTATTGTAAAGTACATATCACAAAATACACAAATTCAAGCAAACAAGAATTCAGGCAAACTGAAAAATGAATTGGATTTCCTAATCATCGAGAAGCTAAGGAGTTTTGGCACCCAAGAAAAGAATACAACAATGCAAGCAAGAAAATAAACAAACTAAACACAATAATTAAATAAACACACTTATCGCTGGAACTAGTTTTTTCACGTTTTGTGGCGGCGAATTTTATGTTGAAAAAAATGAAAAAATCGCTACAAACGGCTATTTCAAAAGTTTTTGATGGGTGAATTTTTCCATTATAAAAAGTCAAAAAATCGCTGCAAAAGGCCAATTTCAAAACTTGATATTAAAAGTCCACATAAGCGACATCAAAACCGCTGGAATTAATGATTTATTGCGGCAATTTTATTTCTAGCAATACTTAAATTGCTGCAAAAGTTCATTTTTCTTGTAGTGCCATTTCAGTTTCCAGAATCAATCTCTTAAGTTTCACAAGAAGGATCATGGTTGTTAAAGATCTGCCCGAGCAAGGGGATATGTAGTACTAGAAAGTCCGTGGGCAAGACTCAGAATAATGTCATTTATGTCTTTCAAGAAATTTTAACTTGTCCCGTCTTGCAAGATATATTATGGTCGCAAATAATTTTTCGAAAACTCTCATTAATTTTTCTTGTAATGACACATGATCCACATACACACATATACATATAATATATTATATATTATATATATAATATCTGTATGGCTTTTTTATGAATTCAAATTTTACTTCTTGTCTTAATACTGTCGTTGAAATTCCGTTGCTGTATGGTTGTAAATGGATAGAGTAAACACACACACACACACATATAGAAAAGCTTTTATTCATCAAAAGTGATACATTCAGCACCGTTGCTAGCTGAGAGTACATTGATCATTATTTCACATCGATATATAATAGGCCGTTGACGTATGGTTTATTGGCCAACACTCTAAATTGATAGACTCATATCTGCACTGGATCAACAAGCAATGAAGTGACACCGTCTATTAGCACATGTGTAATCTTTGTGTATGCATCATCATCCTTGTACAAAACATCCATTACACGTGAGAGATTGAGAACGCGCTCTAGGAAATGCTTTGGCACTTGAGTAGGTTTAAGGAACTCGCTGTTAATATCTTTCCATGCATCCTCGATCTGCTTCTTAAATTCTTCTTCTGCCTCATGCTTTGAGACACCATGCTGCTTCATATAGCAGTCGATGGCAGAGACAACGTGTCCTCTCTTCTGCTCAAACTGCAGCAAAAAATAGAAACATTTAGTGATTTAATTTCTAGCATCAATGACATAAGATTAGTTTGTGGGACTGCCAAGTGCCAAATTGATGTTGGCGCATTGCCTACTGAATGTAGAGCTAGGGAAAGGAATTATTAAGGATATAAAATATATAATAAAATCTACCTATTATACTTTATATCCTTAATGCTCCCTTTCACCTGTGGGCGAGACCCTCATAATAGGTAGACCTGGCCAACATATGAAATATTTAACTAATATGGTAAAATGTGGAGTTTGGGAATCTGGGATCGAATTCAGAACTTTTGCCTCTGATACTATGAAGAATGTAAAATTACTACTTATCCCAAAAGTTGAAGTTAATGAAAAAGATAAATTTTATTATATATTTTATATTCTCACGAACTAATATCTACATGCATGCAATGTTGGTAGTTAGCATGGAGAATATTCTAGCTGAGATTACTTTCTAGCCTCCAAATTAAACGAATCTACCTTCTTTCAATGAGAACAGCCAAATGATAATCGAAGATCATAAGTTAAATTGAATTTCTGCAATGAGAGAGTGTCCAATTTTATCACTATAAACTGAGTATATGATTGTAGTAATCGGTAGTTTGCTTTTTCTTTTCCTCTTTTTTTAATAGGTTGTATTGATATTGGACGTCCCATCTTGTATACCTCAGTAGAGATGTTGAGTAGTGGAGTCTGGTCCACTTCGTTCGAGCGGTAAAAGGCCGCCGCTCGAGCGAAGCCAGGCAGATTCGAACGCTCGAAGGCCGCTTGACAGTGAGCTCGAGCGATGTCTCAAGGAAGGGAAGTTCGCTCGAGCGTAGGCATTGGCCGCTTGAGCGAAATCAGGCAGAGTCGAACGCTCGACGTGCGCTCGACAGTTCGCTCGAGTGAATGCAGAAGAGAGGTTCGCTCGACGCGCGCTCGACACGCGGCTCGAGCGAATGTTCTATTTTTCTGCCAGAATTAGGGTTTTCGCCGTGAAGAGTATAAATAGGCCATTTATACTCATTTGGCAGTGGGTGTGCCTCCAGAATTCTGTGAAGAACAATATTTCTCTTCCTCCATTGTATTGTGATCCCTCATATATATAAATCCTTTGCAACTCCCGTGGACGTAGGCAATTTGCCGAACCACGTAAATCTTGTGTTGTGTGTGATTATTTTTCTCTCCCATTTCATATATTTTTCACTACATTGTCATCAGTTTTCGTAACAAGAGACAATGTCATCCATGAGTCTGCATATCGTTTCTGCTGCTCTAACAATCTTAGGGTTACCGCAAGACCAATCGAAGACCTCCTTTGTTGCATCTCGCATGCCAAGAAAAGATAAGGTTGTAATTGCAGAGTAACCACCGGTTATTAGGGCATTACTCATGTACTCCTCCACCGTGGGTATATATTTTTCCTTCATCCATTTGGCTTCAACAAAGTAGGCTTGAGCTACGGTTTTGAACTGGTTGCATTAAAAACCATGAAAACATTAATCAGACTATAAAAATTCAAATTTAGTGAAAAAGATCTAGGCCAGTAAAAGTGATTAATTGTTCGTCATATCGTACTGCTTCCTTTGTATGGTAACGGGCGTATATCCTTCCTTCCTCGGACATCTCTTCCTCAATTTCCTTAGTAAGATCCAAGATTGATTTATAGATAGATTTCATGTACTCTGGGAGTTGTTCTATGCAGCAGTTATCCCACCTGAAAGTTATTTATTTAAAACAAAACAAAAAATCAATCAAGTTTCTTGTGCTGATGACTTGAAACAAAGAAGTTTGAAGACATTAATTCTGGATCGGATGCAATAGCCAATAAGTTACCTTAAAATTGCATCTGTAAAGAGTTTAAGCACTTCAAAGGTACCATAGGCATCATATGTATCATCCATTATTGAGGCCAAGGAAACCACTTTGCCAAGCATCATCCGCCCATGAGAATATTGGGGTTCAAAGTACGCTCCCAAAATCCACATGAAGTACAATTCCACCACTCTATCTCGGACATATGATATCTTTTCCGGGACCCCTAAATATTCTTTCCACCACCTTATAAGAAAAAATTGCAACGGAAATTGACATCAAATTTTTCCATAAATGCATATACAAAATTGAAACCAACATGTATATATATATTATATACTGAAGTGCGATACTACGTCTGAATGACCTTAATTACCTCGAGAGCTCGGAAACTTCCTTCTGGTGTAGCCGTTGTAGTATGTTAAAATCCAACTTAGCGAAGTTGAGAACAACTTCATTAAATGAAGCAGTTTCTGGGTAGGTAGAAAAATAATGTCTCGCCTCTAACCTTGGCAACCATTTTCTAAGAGGCCGCCCTAAGGCACGACGGACTTGTGCAGCAACAGAAGGGTTTAAATTACTCACCATCGACTCGAGTTGCGTTGTAGTAAAATGAAGTGCTTCATCAAGTATATCTTCTCCATGCACTCTCATATGCGAAGCTTCATAAAGGCTTAAAATACCTCGCACATCGTGAATAATTGATTCCCTGAAGTTCCCTTCACTGTCCTTAAACTTGCTGAAAACATCTGCATTATCACTCCAACAAATGACTTCGAGCACAAGTACTATATGATCTGTGCAGCTGAAGTTCCCGTAAACAAAACAATACCAATATATATTTTCTATAAGAAACAATACAGTGCCGAAAAAGCATTTTGATGAAGCACCCATCAAGTTGCATGCTCTAGTTCCATTTTTTAATGTTTGTTCTTAAAACCGGAAAGGTCGGTGCGTACCATAGTTTTTTTTTTTGGGTAAATTTTATGAATTATTGTAGCATTCGTCAATCATCTTTTAACTAAATTTATTAACCCTTGGCGGCCTTTTACTTTGTTCTTTTATTTGAATTGTCTAATGAGTACTACGTACCACTCGGAGTGTTATAACCCTGCTGCCTCAGTAAGCGAAAACGGAGAGAAACAGTGTAGAGGTCATCAGGAGAGTCTCCAGTGTCTTCATCATTATTGTGAATTTGTTGGAGTATGTTATCAATCTCACTTACAAAATGGTAAGACACGCCTAACCGTTGGATGGCATCAATCAGCTCCAGCTTTTGTGATACGTTATTGACGGGAGTCGTCAGCATGCTGTGCACTTTTTCCTTCAGCCTTTGAACTTCCTCCAAGGTCTCAGAGGTAATCTTCTACAGCACAAAGATGACAGATCATAATGCACATTTGAAGACTATAGGCATTGGAATATATAAATATATATATATATATGTTAAATATTTTAATATGAACATTAATAATTGGATCTTCGATTTTCTATGATCCACAATAATAAAATAATAATAAATGAATATGTACATTTCTCTATCAGTTAGATGAAAAATTAGATCCGGTTATGAGGGAAGGATCACCATAACAACTTTACCTCCAAGTGTCTCCCGATGGCTAGAGGCACAATAATGTTGTAGGTAAGAACCCTTTAACCTCTCAGTACTATTTATAGATTTCTGACCATCAATAAATCTCAGAGTTTGTATCTGACTATAATTAGAGATACAGAGTTTTAATCTTATCTCTTAAGAGTTTTCTTATCTCGTTATCACTCATCTTTTATCTGATAAGTTTGAGCTATTTCAAACTCTATTAAGATAGGTGTGTGGGACATAGAGTTTAAATAAAACTCTTACATTTTTCCACTTGGCCCATACACCCATAAAATAATATTTTTCATTCATGGGTTTATCACAGGAAATTAATTATACTACGCAAATTTATTTCCTGAAACTTTCATAGCTCAAAATACATTTCATGAGTTCCGTAATATCAATGTCAAATCAACTACCGATGCGAGTCATGGCGGTCCTCTGTTATATAATCAACAAATTCCCTTTCATGTACCACAATACTAGCAACCAATTTTACATGATCTTTAATTGAGATAATTAAGGCTAATACCGTGATGCCTTAGGTTTCAATTCATGTCAGTTGCAAACATTATTTTGTCATCATTCTTCCGAACCATTCAATGTATAAATAAGTGGAAAGACAAGAAAACAGAAACAACCATAATAGATATCTTTTAATGTCTAGTAACAAAATACTCATCATATCAATGATCTATATAATATGTTCACATTATGGGTATAAGCATTTGAACCCATATTTTCAACATGTTTTTGAATTATAATCATTAACACACTATTAATATGGACATATTTGTTTCTGTACTTTCTCCTTAACATTTGGGTATTTAAAATTTCATTAAATACTCATCATTCGGAGAAAAATATTTTGAGTAATTCTTGCCATACATTCTTAGCGGCTTGGCTATAAATCGACAATTCCAAGTCCTAAGATAAATTTCCTTAGTTAGATACTATAAATTGTGGCCTCAAAGCATACCACAAACTCAGTCTCTATTGTACATGAAGCAGTAAAAGATTTACCTCATACTTTTCCATAGATAACTCTACTAGATAGCAAAATACATAACTATAACTGTATTTTTCATCATTAGAGTAATACTATAAAATAGGGTCTGAATATCCAGTTACCTTAAGAGTATCAGTTCTTCTTAAGACAACAATATAATCTTTAATTTCTTGCAAATAACCTTACACTCTTTTCACAGCTTTTTAGTCAAATATCCTTATGTTACTTTGGCAACAACCAAAGGTGCCGACTGAAAAACTGATATTCAACCTTGAAATGCATATACAGAATTTCTTTAATAACCTAATCAATTCGAGAATACTATAAAGTACTGAGCATGTCACATTTTATTCTTCATTCAAAGTCTTTCAAAACTTTATGCAACGATACTGAAACAATCTTAACAGTCATTATCTTGGTATTAAATATCAATCTCAATTACGAATGATGTCTCATTCATAAATTTCATTCAGAGACGTGACTTTAATATCATACTACTAACGATGACTCACACTTGCCAAAAAGTCATATACATGCATGATCAAAATGCAAATATACTTCCACTAACTTACGGGTATATACATTAATAATAAATATTTTTCTTAATCTCAAAACAATATTTGTATTATCAAATTTCAGATACCAATTTTTAAAAAATTGTTACCTCTTCTAGGTAATCCTTTATTCGTTTCTTGTAGACTTCAGACTTTACTCTACAATTATTTTCACATTCATTTAATGTAACTCTAGACTATAATGAGTTACTAATGTCATAGTGATCCTCAATGAGTTCTTTCAAATTTAATAGAAAAAAATATCTAATTAATGCTCATTTCTGAATGAAATTTTTAATTATAAGTCTAACTTTATATCGTTCAATATTGCCATTGAAGTCAAGATTTTGTCTCCAAAACCCATTTCCATTCGACTTTTCATACATTTCAGACAATTTAAACGAAATTGCAGACTTTACATTGATCCATGGATTTCAATCACTCTTTTATACATCAATCTTTTATAGAATCACTTATTTCTATAATTTGTGAAAACATATGTAAACTTTTATTTATTTCTATATCAAATTCAAAATTTGAAGTTACACCACATAACTTAACCAAAAAACAAATCAAGAAGATGCATGAGGTTACCTGTTTTGAGGTTTCTATGGCCAATTCTTCAATGTTGTTTCTCTGATAAGGTGAATGATCATTTGCTTGTTATTCCATATTATCATTAAGATAATCATAAAAGAAAACTACAAAAATTTTCAAAAGTACGAGAATGCACTTCACAATAATCACATATCTAGTTTTCATACTCCCACTGATTTTGCCAACCATAAGAAATTTGATGTTTCAATTTTCTCAAAATCCAAACCATAAGTAGAAGCAATACAGTCTAGATCATTTGAATCTCCTTAAGTAATTAATAATAATAATGTATCCAATATCTATTATATGATTCAACAATCTTTCGTTTGAGTTATAAATTATTACTTTAATTTGATCACCCATACATGAATATGCCTTAAAACAATTCATACTTTAAAACTAAATCATTAAGGCTAAAACACAATATAAATTCTAAAGCATTATGATATAAGTTCTAAACCATTATAACCCAACTTTTAATATTTTTCATGACACTATTTCAATCTAATTCAATGATTTTCACATTTCTATCTAACTGCAATTCCTCTTCATGAGAAGTATTACAATAATTATTAATGGCTTGAGACTTCTCATGTAGCAGATAGACACATTCATATAATGAAAATTATCTATAAAAGTAATGAAATACTTATATCAAATATTATATGGGAAAAGATTTACATGCGTCTATATGCATAATCATAAGAAAATCTTCATTTCTTGTGACAGTTTTTATTGATATGTTTAATTTATTTTCCTTTTATATAAATTAACACACATCCTGAGATTAGAAAACCTAAATGCGAAAAATATTTTATTTACTAATTTCTTTAACTTTTCTTAAAGATATTCTCCAGACTTTTATACCACAAATTATATTTCAAATTCTATGCCATAAATTGTAAAAGTTTTCATAAATTATTTTTTCCTTTAGCTCCTGTACATACCTCATGAGTGAAAAAGCTTTTAACAAAAACATTATTATAAAGGTATGACAAATAAAACTTTATTGGAGAGAAGAAAAAAACATCGATATAAGTGACATATTGAAACAAATTGAAATTTGAATATTTGTACTTGAGTTTAATCTAAAGGAATGCATAAACATGTATAAGATCTGATTCGAAACTTATTTGGTTTACCCTTCCCTTCGAATCCTGTCTTATGCTTAGGGCACCTAAACCTTCATGTGTCACTATTTCTTTTAAATTTCAATTGACACAATTCTTAATTTTTATTGCAATCATTTCATTCTTTTCCCTAAAGATACAAATTAGCAAAATAAATTTATATCTAACTAACAACCATACGACTAACTTGTTCATATCTCATTATTTTAATGAAATAATAATGCCTTTAAAGTAAATAATTATGTACAAAGAATTCATACAGTTTAATATGTAAGTAGTTAAACACTGTACTTTTCTAATCTTTATCACTATTCTCAATGATAATTGATGTTTAAACATAAAAAAACTTTTAGTGTAAATTTGATATGCTCATGTTTCTCTATATTAGAGTCCACTCTATACATGAAACTTATAATGATATTCATATACTTATTGCAAGAAAAGCATTTTGATCACTTTAATACTTTGAGTTCGACACTCATAAACAATGATAGAATTTAAATCATTATGGATGAACTAATAGTGTCATCGAGATCCCTTCCCTCTTTTGAGAGTGAATCCCAATGCACAGAATGTTCCCTCCAGTTTTAATTTCAGAATTTAAATCATACATTATCAAGAATTTAAACTATTATGAATGAACTAATAGTGTTATTGAGGTCTTTCCTTTGGGAATGAGCCCCAACACACAAAGCGTTTCCTCCAATTTTAAATTATGTGAATGAACTAGCTGTATCATCAGAATTCTCCTTTGGGAGTAAACGCTAAAACACAAAGTGTTCCCTCAAATATTAAATTTTGTGGATGAACTAGCTGTATCATCATAATTCTCATTTGAGAGTAAACTCTGACACACAAAGTGTTCATTCCAATTTTTCTTTGATAGATGAACTAGTAGTGTCATCAAAACCCTCCTTTAGGAGTAGATTTTGATATACAAGGTGTTCACTCCAACCTTAATTTGATTAATGAGCTACTAGTGTCATCAAAACCCTCCTTTGGGAGTAGATCTTGACACACAAAATTGTTCATTCCATCATATCCACCTAACTATGGAATTTAATGATTTTTCACCAAAATTTAAGGAAATCTTGTACCTTTGGGCAACCAATCATTTCTTTAATTTTGATGTAAATCATTTGACCTTGGATAAACATATGATACTAAGAGCCAAAATAAACAATTCACACATGTGTTTAATAATAATAACATGTACATAAGATTTAATGCATGTAAATAATAGCATGCACATGACATTTAATATATGTATTTAACAATAATAACATGCATATAAATTTAATAATTTCCATACATGTAGATAACAATAATAACATGTATTTTGGATTTAATAAAATTTTCATACATGTAGATAACAATAATAACATGTATATAAATTTAATAATTTAAATAAGAACCATAAAATTAAACAATTTGTACATGTATTTAACAGTAGCACATGCACATAAAAGAAAATAATTTTTTAAATAAATAATATTAAAATAATCATATTATATTATATTATATTTTGTCTGGTCCGGGTATGAACCACTCCGATTCAATCACCTGGGCCGAAAACCCGGTTCAAAAAAGCATGAGTTGGATCACAGGGGACGGGCTAGCCACATCACTATAACTTTCGAGCTGGCCCAGATCCCATGGCCCGGCCTAGTGTCTAAACCCTTTATAAAAAAAAAATAGTTTTAATGACTTGGGCTAGGCCCAAGCCTACAACCCAGCCCACGGACTAAAACGTTTACACAACATAAGGAAAAAACAGTTGGACTGGGCCAAAGCCCACGGCCTGGCCCTTTAGCTTTTAGAAGAAAACCTAGGGTTTTCTTTTCTTCTTCCCTCATATACATATAGTGTCTCTTCCCTCAACACACAACGCCACATATCCTTTTAAGCTTCAGATGCGGCTATGAGCATCTCCAGCAATTAGAGGGACGTCGCCGACCCCCAAATCACTTTCCTCTGGTTCCCTTTTTTGTTTTGTTTTTGTTATTGCCACATACTGCTGTGGCCAATGGGCTTGAGAGCCCTCCGCCGCCATTATAGAGACGCCAGCGAGGATTTCAAGTCCTCCACCCGACGCCGATCTTCACCACACATCCGACGAGAGCCTTAAATAGGTAGGGGCGGCACCCATTCGGGACTTTACAGTCCAACTGTGCCGCCGGCCACCACCACAAACGGCAGCCACATAGTACAAGGCTAAACTCACAACGGCTTTTCAATACTTGAAGGCTTAACATGCAATGGCTCAAATTGTTTTTTTTTTTTTTTTTTTGTTACAGACACCCTCAATATTCTTTTCCATTGCAACAAAATAAAAAAAAAAAAAAAAAAAAAATTCAACAACGTACAATACAACAAGGGAAAGTGAAAATAAAACCCAACATGATTAGAAGGAGATGTATCAATACGGGAGGGAGTTTCTCTTCCTTCAGCACAGACTCAATATGGCAAAGTATATAAAACAATAACACCGAAATGCATGTTCTATTGTCATTGTGTGGGTCTTTTAAAGAATAGATGTAAAAGAAAAAATATGATCATAAAATTTCTTTATCAGATCGTAAAACCAATAAAATCACAATATATGAAAGCACATATTTATTGTATATTTTATCGAGATCATAAAAAATCTATAACCTATAGCTCTGATACCACATGTTAAATATTTTAACATGAACATTAATAATTAGATCTTCGATTTTCTATTATCCACAATAATAAAACAATAATAATTGAATACGTACATTTCTTCATCAGTTAGATGAAAAATTAGATTCGGCTATGAGGGAAGGATCTCCCTAGCAACTTTATCTCCAAGTGTCTCTCGATGGCTAGAGGCACAATAATATTGTAGGTGAGAACCCTTTAACCCCTCAGTGCTATTTATAGATTTCTGATCATCAAGAAATCTCAAAGTTTGTATCTGAGTATAATTAGAGATACAGAGTTTTAATCTTATCTCTTAGGAGTTTTCTTATATATCCCGTTATCACTCATCTTTTATCTGATGAGTTTGAGCTATTTCAAACTCTATTAAGATGAGTGTGTGGGACATAGAGTTTAAATAAAACTCTTACAATATATACACATACACAGTCTTTCGCAAATAATCAATTACGTACCATGGACTCGCTACCATAAGAGATGAAATGATCTCCCCAAATGCTCGGACGAAAAGTTGCCAACGGACGATTTACACCAGAAATTAGGCTCAGGGTTTGATTAGGATTCCCTGAAACTGGAAGAGACATTTTGGAGAACAACTTCGTGTATAATTAACGGAGAAGAGAGTTGGCTTACTACTTGTTCTTAATCAAGTTTTGTACTCGTGAATGAAACAACTTGTGCAAGGCTACTTTATATAGATACGTTGCATCTGAAAAAAACAATTAAATAAATAATAAATAAATAAATAAAAAAGAAAAAGAAAAAAAGATACATTGCATTGAGATTTCTACTCCTTCCCTCTCTCTCCTAAAACATCAAGCCCCATATCTGATTTTTGCTGTAGGTTTTCCCTCTCTTTTTCTTCATTTATCCGTCCACCCACCTTATCTATAAATGTAATTATTTTTGCTTATTTTTATTTTACTTCTTAAATTAAGGTTGAAAAAGATAGATTTATAGTTTTTCGACAATTCCTGAGAGACAGGCGTGACACAAGTAGAGAGTATTGTCTCTTGGATGTTTGAATGCTTATATGTAGAGAGTATCAGTTAGTAGTAGTAAAAATTAGATCAGTCACAAAAGAAAATAGTGTACTGGCAAAGCTCTAAATGCATTATTTTTATTTATGATGTTATTTTTTATATGAAGACATTCCAGTATGTATCCAATCATAAATGTAAATTTTTTTTATGAATAAATAATGATAATTTTCTATATTATATATATATATATATATATGTGCGCGCGCGCGTGTATATAATTCTCAAAGTCTCTAATTCTCCCTTCCCTTCTCCTGTTCTATTTTATTTCTATTTTCTATACGGTATCAAAGCCCTTGACTAATGTCAGGCTTGATTATGGGATCTATTTTTTTTTAAGTTCTCTTGCTAGCTGTATCTTTCACAAAAATTTCTCAATTATGTCCATTTTTTAATCTGATTTTTCTCATATCAGACCACTAATCAACTGTACAAGATGACGTCGTTGGCATAAGAGCCATTGATTTCTTATTATCTCTCACAGCGTTATTTGGAATTAAATACCACTTGTTTTCTGCTTGGAAATTACCACAAATCCCGAAAGGGAGACATAAAAACATAGAAAAGAAGAAAAACGTGCTAGCTTCGACACTCGCAAAAGTATCACATGAATCCAATCTTATATATCATGTACTGCAGAAATAAGTAAAATAATGCATTAATTCTGAAACACATGTCTAATGTGATGAAGACTAATTTAAAATAATGCATTAATTATGAAACGCATGTCTCATGTGATGAAGACCCAAAGTCTTAAGATTAATCAAGTACAATAATTAACAAAATTCGTTGTCGTTGAAAATTGCCTCAAGAGTCTCAATTTTCTAACATAAGTCGTTGAGATTCTTTCCGTGATATAAACAACTTCCAATTTTATTTTATTTTTTAATTTTAACTGCCTTATGTATTTTAGGAAATAAAATTCCTTGAAATTAGGTTGGAAGAAGAAATTTCCTCCAACCTATTTAAGAAATAATATATTATTTTGATATTAATTTGATATTTTGATATAAAAATAACAATATTTAAATTTCTATTAGTAACAAAATAATGTATTAAATTAATAATATTTAGTTTACATATTACTTCGTAAAACGATTGCTCTATTTTTTTTTTTTTTATCATTATATGTATTGTTAATTAACTAAGTTAGGTTTTAACAATGCTTGTAAATCACACGTACGCATGGGAACCGGGCAATGATAGTATTAGATTTTAAAATAGTTAAAAACATTAATAATGTAATAAAATTATACTATTTACTTTTCAGATTATTTTGCCAAAAAATATTAAAGACTCCATATATATTACTTAAGCAAATAATTTCTCTCTTGGAGGGGAGAATGATATATAAAATTTTGTATATAACAAAAATTAAATGATTACTTAAAAGCGTGCAAAAGTATATATTGAGTTTAAAGTTTGAAAGTAAATTAAAAAAGGTCAATGTTCTTTCAATAAATAAAGGTCATTAATTATCGCATTCTTTCTCAATATAGATTATCAAATAATTTATAAGAAAGTCTTGCCTCGACAATATTAAAATCTGAAAAAACTCGTTAAATTTGTTTTTTGAAACCTAGTCTTTATAATATTTTTTATTTAAAGTTTTGGATTTTTCTATATTGTTCAACTTAAATTTTCAAGATAAAAGGTAAATAAAATGTAATGCCCCAAACCTTGCTTGGAATTGAACGGAGATTAAAGTATCGGGCCATACAACTCAAGGTTATACACATCTTGTTCATAACAATTAACATGCAATGCACGTAATATGTTTTTACCAGCATGCAATAATTGCAACGGAAAAAATACAAATCTAAATAAAGATTGAGTAATTAAAGTATGGTATTAAATAAAAGCTAATTAATCCCAACAATATTCATTCAAAGACTTCCAAAATACAATTGAGGGTTTTAAACCACATCCCTTAAAACCACTTTTCTCAAAATCCATCAAAAGTCAAGGATGATATGTAAGCTACTCAATTCTCCAAATACAATGTTTCTTCTTGGTACAATAGCTCTCAAATTTCCTTGATATGCTGAAGCAACGTTGTCACTTCAATGATCGCGTCTTAAAGAGTCTCTCCCTCGTCATGCTAAGAACTACAGGCTACGAAACCCTGCCCTTGCTAGAGTTTCCCTTGCTAAGCTCCTTTTAAATCTTTGGGAAATATGGACGCTTGTGTTTCCCCATTGATTTCACCTAAACCTGTCACCACTTCTACCATTTTTAGGGGGGAGGGGGATGGTAGAGGGAACTACTACAGCGAGATTTCATAAAATCTCAATAAGTTAAACTAATAATATATAGGAAGATAACAACAACATGTATCGACAAACCATGAGTATGAATGAATGGACATGAACTTGTCCCAAAAACTCATCCTTTCTTGTACATGTTAGTGCAAAATATTGACCACATAATCATGAAATAGAGTGACAAAATACAATGTGCAAATATCTTTTTTCAAACTATGTTAATCACTTATAACCATTAGTCCATATAACAATGTGAGTGAACACTTCATCGCTTCCCTATGCACCAAGAGCTAGCTCCTTGCTAGTTACACATCACATTGTCGGCCCTCTTGACTAGGTGTGAGTATATCAGAGACAATATAATATAACAGTTTGCATTTCACCTTTATCACATTTCCAATGTGTTGCACCCACTAGTGTCAGGCGGTACTTCGCTTCGGAGTCCTTTAAAAAGAACCCATTCGAAGTCCCTTAAAAAGAAAATTCCCCACCCCCCAAATCTCTAAAAGTCTCTTTAAAAAAAATTATTAATGGCCTTTATTAATAAGTAACAATTCTTAAATAATCCTCTAAGGGCTAGATGGTTGTTTGGACTATAGAGAAATCAATTTAGTTCAGTCTAATTTTAAAATGAATCTAACATCAAACACACAATTCTCAAATTACTAAACTAATCTTGATTGAAAACCTTTTTACACGTGGTACTCACAACGTTTTTCAACTTTCCATAAATAGTACTAAACTTATCTTAACATCTAAACAGATTTAAACTCATCTTAGATGGGCTATACAAAACTCATTCCACAATCTCAACTCACTACTATTCATAAAAAACTAAACTCAGATCAGTTCAGTTCAACATCTAAACATAACCTAAGAAATAATACTGATATTATTGTTATTTAGAAAATAATATTAAGAGGCCTCTAAGGAAGAAATTTTCTAAAATGGATTAAAAAAAAAAGACTCTAAAGAAATAAAAACATCTTAAATATTATTTTTGATCAATTAAAAAGTAATCAACCTTATAGGTTAATTTATATAAAAGAAAATAATTGCTAGTGTAATTAAGGAAAAACTAAATGAAGATTAATAAAAGCACTTACCAGGTTAGTGTATATTATTAAGAAAAGTAATTCAACGTACGCAATACTTTATTACAATATTGTATCAAAATAAATGAAAATAAAACTTGTAAAATTTTCGCCTTAGGCCTCAATTTTAATCGAGCCACCCTGATTCCAACAGGCAATAGTAGAGAATAGGATACAAATTAAAGAAATGCATGACACCAAAAAAAAAAAAAAAAACTATTTATATGAGTTTCTTTTTAAGTAATGTTATGTAAAAATTTGCAACCTCTAAATTTCGTACGTACTTTTTAAAGCAATAATATTCATAATTAAAAGGCAAATTTCTTTTGGTGGCAGTGAGATTTAGATGCAATAGATCAAAAGGTGAGGAGTCCAGGTGTGTCATGCATATTTTTCTTAAAAGTTAAAAGCTGGCTATATATATATATATATATATATAAAATTAAAAATTGGTGTAAGAGGAAAATGAGAAATGATATAATAACAACTATATCATAATCTATTTACATTTAAGCATTACATAATTATTTATTTTCATGTACTTTAAATTTAATTAGAAGCTCGGCCTCGCATAATCGAAGAATTACAAATAAATTATAGATAATTAGTAGGTCTTGTATAATTGTCGGAGGAAAATTCTCATAACTTG
Source organism: Carya cathayensis (assembly GCA_011037825.1). Lineage (NCBI taxonomy): Eukaryota > Viridiplantae > Streptophyta > Magnoliopsida > Fagales > Juglandaceae > Carya > Carya cathayensis. The sequence continues at coordinate 100,037 of QGSO01000809.1, read as the reverse complement.
TGATTCAAAACAATTCTCATATATTGTGGTTTAAGATTGTGTTCATGCAATGATCTGAAATTACTTCACTATATTTAATATTTTATTATTATAGTTTACTTATTTTTTATAATTTTTTATTAATATTTATTATTATTTAATATTTTATCACTATTGACGGATGTTCTAATATCAGATCACTACCTAAAAATATTCTAAAAGATCAGACTAATCGAAAAGGTTAATTGGCCACGCCAATCAGCCATCAAAGTCTTCCGCGTGGTAGTTTGATTGATCACGATTAAACAGGTGGCATTCCCTGCTAGAAGCACGTACGAGCTTTTAAGGAATTTCCTCTTGCGTTTTCGGGCCAAAGTTCCAACGAATTTTCTACTCTTACCACGACTAGTGATGTTAGAGAATTCGTTGTCGTTGAAAATTGCCTCAAGAATCTCAATTTTCTAACATAAGTCGTTGATATTCTTTCCGTGATATTAACAACTTCCAATTTTATTTTATTTTTCTTTTTTAGCTGGCTCATGTATTTAAGGAAATAAAATTCCTTTAAATTAGGTTCGAAGAAGGAAATTCCTCTGACCTATTTAAGAAATAATATATTATTTTGATATTTATTTGATATTTTGATATAAAAACAAAAATATTTAAATTTCTAATATTAACAAAATAATATATTAAATTAATAATATTTAGTTTACATATTACTTCGTAAAACAATTGCTCTATTTTCTTTTTTATTTATCATTATATGTATTGTTAATTAACTAGGTTATGTTTTAACAATGCTTGTAAATCACACGCACGACAACAAAAATTGGATTTAGTGACAGAGGAAACTCTAACAAAAAATGACCAAAATGTCACGAAATACATTTGGTGACGGTTGAAAATCGTCACTCTTATCGTCGCATAATGTGTGTCACATAATACATTTGATGACAGTTTACTGTAGAACTGTCACTAAAAATATTTTTAGTGACGGTAGGCGGTTTGCTGTTTGATATAACGTTCAAACGTTTCCTTTTTTGTGATGATTGGAATCTGTCATAAAAAATAACGTTCGAACGTAAACTAGACCAATTGATATTCGAACGAGAGAAAATAATGTTTGTTGATTATAGTTCGAACGTATCATATTTATGTTCAAACGTTTATACATTCTAACATTACGTTCTAATTTAGATTCCAACGTAAACGGACCAATGTCTGAACATACATATCATAACGTTCAGACGTTCATTTGAATGTTAAGAAAGTAGAGTTCGAATGCAAGAAGTATGTTCGGAGGTTTGGAACGTTAAATGTTTAAACATTCGAATGTTATGTTCATTTGACAGTGAGAACATTTTGTTATAATTTTATGTAATTACGTTTGAATGTGTGTTCGAATGTGAAATACTGTTCAAACATATTTTATTTACATTCGAATGTATATATAAGAAATACTAAACTCATTCAATTAAAAAACATACAAATTATACCAATTGTATCATATTACATAACATATTTCACAACCAACAATGTTTGGAACTATTTTCAAATTGGATATTAAAAATTTAATACACTGATAAAATTCATTTCATTTTCTTTCCTCATCCACCGTGATTCTGTTGCAATGACATAACACGCTTAATTTGCAGCATCATCGTCTCCCACTGCACTTGCTCTTGGACCTCACTGCGTACTCTTTCCTCCTGGTCTCTTTGTTGGTCCTGCAAACGCGTCTCTAAATGAGACTGTCGCTTTAAAAAGGACTCCAACTCTTGCTGTCTAAATCTTATATACTCATTCTCGCGTCGTGCAGCTTCTAAATCTTTGGTAAGATTATTAATTTGTGAAGTCGATGAGGTTGTGGAGGATAAACCGAAATGCTTGAAAGATCATCGCAAACCTCTTGCCATACTAGAGTTAGGCCTGAGCACTTGTGTGAAAATGTCTATGTCACTAGGAGAGGATTCCTTGGAAGCTGACTGCATCTCCATCATTTTTCCTTGCAATTTGAAAGATCAAAACACACAATAACTAACGTATTAAAAGAAATACAAAGAAAAAATAAATTATTCACATGTTACATAATTTATTTAACAAAAGGAACACCGCTTACATAATTAATTGCAGTGGCAGGATCTATCCACTCACTACGCTCATTATTGTGAGTAGCAGCATAGACATGAACAAGGGAAAAGTTTTCAAGATCATCACGTTTCTAACAAAATGACATTAGCAATTTTTAAAAAATAGTGTTAGTTCTTATATAAAAGAATAGCAGGATAATAAATGAATTATATAGTTTATTAATTACCATTTTTTCAGTAAGATGATGGAATGATCTTGAACCAGCACGATGGTAAATAGTCAGAGCGGATCTATTATGTGCATTTGTATAACTTAAATTAATTAAGAATGTTAATTGTAATATATATACATATAATATATACAACAAATATAAATGTATATAATTAAAGGAAATAAATCTAGAATACCTGATATTTTGGAGATGCAAAAAGATCACAATACTTTATCCAGTCGTCTAACTTTATCTACTGGAAAGGGGACTGCACAACCTTTTCAAACGTCTCAAACTTCTTGAAGTGGTCGTGATATCATCTCTTGTGACGTCGGAATAGTGTAGCCATTAATTCATTCACAATTCTCAAATCCTCGCTACAGCCAAAGTCGAGATCAAATTCATCCTAATTATAAATTAATTACGTCAAAAATATGATATACGAATTTAGGTGAAAAAAATGAACTCTCAAAGTAAACTCACCAGCACATAACTCCGAATGTGCTCCTTAATCTCATTCGGCACATCTCTCCAAGAGCATATATAAAATGGAACATAAGCTTGAACTATTGTGCTAATATAGGAGGAAAGCGCTACTGCACTATCATCCACTCCTCCAGTGGAATTATCAGAAATTGTGACTTTCAATTTTTCGTGCCTTCAGTTTTTCTCAAGGGAGATGCCGCGTGTATAGCCACGACCGTGATGAGCGGATGCATCAATTAATAGATAATAGTATAATTTTTATAGTTATATAGTTATTGAGACAAAAGTATTAATTATATATTAATTATCAACGACATTTCCTCATCTGTGCATCATTTACTATAGTGTTAACCTCATCTTTAGGAACGGATTCTTCAGGTGGGGAGTCCTCAATGGGTTCGGGACTTAGACTTGGCGGAGGAGGCATATTTCTTCTTTGTCTTTTTGGCGGAATACTTGAAAATGATTATATAAATAAATAAAAATTAATTAGAAGAAATTAATTTTAGTATAAAATTCTATACTCACCTATATGAATAAATTTTTTAGTACTTTTAGTCTTCATTTTTAAATGTATTTTCCATGCTTGTTTCAGAATCTTCCTCTATAACATCTTCGTCGTCATCATCAACCTTTTTTTCGTCTTCCTTATCCACTTCCCCCCGGATTCTTCTTCGTCTTCTTCTTTCTCACTTTCTTGAATTGAATGATCATTTAATATGGTCGAGTCGAGATGGATAAGTGGGACGTACGTCATCTCTACATAAGGGGAGCAACTCGAGTGCATAGAGGTCAACAAACAAGTTAATACCCTCTCCATCTTCCTGGTAGGTCTTTACAATCGAAGTGTCATCTTCATCTCCACTATTATTGTAATCTGCACTCGTTCCTGCTTCATATATATTTTGGGAGACAAATTTTTGTACTACTCACCAGGTTATCTCTTCATTATCTTCATCAGCACTTTTCACTGGATTAATCAAGTAATAGATTTGAGTAACTTGACAAGCCAATACGAATGGATCATCTTTGTACCATTTACATGGAGTATTGACACTCGTAAAATGATTATCCCTATATATCGAAACCCGACCACCGCCTAGATCCCACCAATCACATTTAAAGACATATGTTATAGACCCACTTAGACATTACAATTCGATAATATCACGAATGACACCATAATAATAAAAATCATCTATTCCATGACTCTCCTCAGCCAACACACCATAGTTTTGAGTCTTTCTATTATGTTTACGATCTAGAATATGAAATCTATAATCTCGAACCGTGCATGCAGTGTATCGAAGTGCTCTATTTGAGGGACCACGAGCCAATGCATACAATTCAAAAGAGACTGATCCGGGATCATGAGCACATTGTTTCAAAATCTAACAATTGAAATAATGTTATTTATTAAATATTACCTAGAGTTAAAACTTTTTAAAATCTAACAAATTATATAGAGTTTAGTTCATACACGTTGTTCAAACCATTCAAAAAATTCTTCCTCGTGTCTTGCCTCTATATTCTCTACACCTTCCGTCTTAAGTTTGTCCATGTGCTAACTATACATAAGTGCAAAATCATATTATTTTGTAGAACAAAAGTTATAGTTAAACTTTTGAAACTAGAATTATTTGAACCTTTTACAACGACATACCTGAGATAGTGATCAATCTCTCGACAATTATTTAGCACGTACAACTGAACTTTAACCAACTCTGTATCAATTAAATCGTAACCCGTTTGTGCACCCAAGGGTCGTACATTCTGAGAAAACACTGATAGGTCAAGAGGAGGCAGAGCAGCAAGATCAACATTTCACTCTTGACGATTAAATCATGTCTAAACACCACAAAGATATAAAGAGCAAAATGTTAACCATTCATCGTGTATATAGGCCTCCGCTATTGAACCCTCAGCTTGGGCTTTATTCCCAACAGTGCGCTTTAGTCGACTCAAATATCTTTCAACTAGATACATCCAACAGAACTGCACCAGTCCACCCAACAGTATCTCACAAGGAAAATGTATTGCTAAATGGACCATGACATCAAAAAATGATGGTGGAAAGATCTGCTCGAAATTACATAGTATAATAGCAATGTCTTCTTCCAGTTTCCGTAGCATATCTCAATTTACTACCCGAGCACACAAATCCTTCAAAAACATACAGAGTTCAGTTATGGCAACACATACATTAGATGTCAGCTTCCCATGAATTCCTACCAGTAATAACTTCTACAAAAATACGAGACAGTCATGACTTTTCAATCCACAAATTTTCCAGTCATCAGAGCTCATGCATCTACTGATATTTGAAGCATAACCATCTAGCAGCTTCACACCTTGCAACCATTTACAGAAGTCCATCCTCTCCTCCCTTGTCATCGTAAAACATGCATGCGGCATGACCACCCTATCACCTTCCACCTGTAAATGTAGATTATGTTTAATTCCCATTCACTCAAGATCTTTCATCGTCTTGATCATATCTTTCATTTTTTTTTATTAATGCTCGTCAATGTACCCAGTATATTATCACAAATATTATTCTCTATGTGCATTACATCCAAACTATGTCGCAACATGCAGGACGACCAATACTGCAACTAAAAAAAAAAATTCTACACTTTGTCCAATTCAATTATGCTATGCCTCGTTTTCTCTTATTCTTTTCCTGACCTTTGGCAAAATTGTTTGCTCCCACATATACCAATAGTTCCAATATCTCTTCCCCAGACAACTCATTTGGCACAATTCTATCCTTTATGCACCCATCAAACTTAGCGCATTCTATTCTCCATGCATGATTTGCTAGTAGATAACGTCAATGACTCATGAAACACAACTTTTGAGAATATTTTGACCTTTCACTAGTAGTTTCTTTATTACACGTCAGACATACTAACTTTCCTTTAGTACTCTAGCCAGAAAGATTCCCATATGCTGGAAAGTAATTTATTTTATATATTTGATTATAATGGATACTTATTTATTTCTTATGTAGTATAATATACTATATACTAGATTATAATATGCTTAGGGATTGATAACACTTAAATTTTAATTGTCCTTATATAATTAGAATCAATGCTTATACTTATATTTATATATATTTGTTATTATATACTACTTATTATATAATTTTAGTTGTTATTATTTGTAAATAATATTTTTAGTTGAATGTTTTTAAAAAGTTAATAATATTATTAATTGTTATTATACAAATTAGATACTTATTTATTAATAACAATTTATTTGATAATATTTACATTATAAGTTTTAATAAATGTTATTATTCAAATATAATAAATATATTGCATATAGTTGTCCCATTATATAATATCTATCATGCACAACAAATAATCACACTATATATATATTCTTTAATCACAACATATTACACAAATAAACACATAAATTCACAAATAAATAAATAAAAATACATATATAACATACTCAACATATTACACAACATATGCTTAAAAAAAATATAACATACACAAAAATCACTCAATATGTTAAAAAAAGAATACACACTTCTAAAAAACATAAATTTTAAGAATAACCATACACATGTTTGACATTTTTCATTTTAATTCATGCTATAACACAATCCATATCACAAAAAATATATTATATTCATCAATATCCAATTCAAACATATTCACAATATATACAATCAAAAGAAATTCCCCCCATACAATATTATACTCAAATCTAAGTCATCAAGATCCCCAATCAACTCACATTATACACATAAAAATTTTTACTTTTATCTACAATAAAATCACAACAAAATGTATTAATAGAGTTTAGTATATATACCTTGTGCTCACAATATCCTCCTCTTGCAAGTTACAAGTTTTCAACAAGCCACAACAAACAATCCTTCAAAAAAATCACAACACTAGCTAGTTAAATACATATAAAAAAAACATTGACAAATATCATGTAAATTGTAAATACATCAAAATAAAAACATTTTACCTTACTTTCTTTTGGGAGAAAAAAAAATACACAAATTCTCTCTCACTCTTACTCAATCTAACTCTCTCTCACTCTAACACTCTATCTAACCCTCTCTCACTCTAACCCCCCATCTCTCCCTCTTTCCCTCTAAAACTCTATCTCTCTCTCTCTCTCTCTCTCTCTCTCTCTCTCTCTCTCTCTTTCATGCACGGGACGAAAGCAGAATGAATCTGCTTTCCCATTCATGAAATTATATATACAGCATGTCTAACACTTAATGTTCAAACGTTTATTAATTGACGTTCGAACGTTTAATTATCCTGCTAACATAAATAATTTCACGTTCGTACGCTAAGTTATCCTACCCAAATATTCTATAATATGTTCAAACCTTTAATTATCTCATCCACATAAATAACATAATGTTGGAACGTAATAAATAGTATGCTCGAACGTTTTAGGGTTCCAAAGATAAAGCGGGAAAAATCCTGCCACTTTTTCACTTATGTTCGGACGTATGTCATGTACATTTGAATGTATTGAGGAAAAAAATGGTTATTTTTTATATATGATATTATATAATATCATGTAAACTCAATTTTTATATATTATGTTAAAAAATAATCAATATTAATATTATATTATATTATACATATAAATTCTATATATTTTACAATATTATATATGATATTATATATCATGTATATATATAGTTGAAGACTATAAGATATAATATATTATATATATTATAGTAGTAGACTATATAATATTTTACAAGTATATATATAGTTGAATATTATACTATATATGTACATATATATAATCACTTAATATACATTTTAAGTATATAGACTAGTACAAATACTTACTCTAGGATATATATATATATATAGTATTTTACAAGTATATATATATAGTTGAAGACTATATATATATAAGTACATGAAGTATAATTAAAAATATATAATTATATTTCATGTATATAGTCTAGTACAATATATATATATAGTCTAGTAATATAGTATTTTATAAGTATACTATATAATATTGTAGTATATTATAGTATATAGTAGTATATTATAGTATATAGTAGAATATAATATATACTACTATATATACTATAATATATAATATAGTAGGATATTATAGTATATATATAGTAGTATATAATATACTATATTATAGTTATTATATATTAGTACTATATTATTTTTTTTTTGAAAGAGATATATATTCCATCCCAGAGAAACGGACAATTACAGCTATTGACCTGAAAAAACAAGTCAAATCAAACAAATACACGCGCTCCAACCCACAAATTTCTTTGCCGCTGATAAGGTCTTACCCAAAGCCTCCAGACTAAACGTCTGAAGGACAAACCTATCTTAGACCACAGTCTAAGATAGAATACACAACTCCCCCTCCGAAGAGTGAAGTATAAACTCTGCGGACCGAAAGTCCCAGAGACAAACTCTACGGACTAAAAGTCCTAGAGACAGAGACTACTACTACTAATTATAAAACCTAAACACCCAAGCTACATTAAACATAAAGCAGCAAAACACAGAGCACAAAAAAACAAAAAGCCCCTAGACTAAGGAAAACGCGTGGGCTGGCTAGGGTTTCATCTTAACCGCACGCCGCCCCTACTTCTTCTTTGTTACTGTACAGCACCAACTGCTGCGCCGACCCTCTCCACTTAAGCCCGGCAACCGACGGCCAAAACCAGAGAGAAAGAAGGCCAACAGCCCATGACTCCGCTGCACGTACCACCGCTCTGCTGCGAAACAGAGCAACGTGCCTCTTGCCTTCAAGCCGCCCCGCCGTAGCCTTGCTGCACCTTAATCCAACGACGTCAGCCTTGCGCCAAAACAAAACAGAGTAGCTAGCCACTCACCTGTCTAGATCCACCAACCTCGGCGAGACCACCAGCATCAGTGCGCGTCCCTCTGCAAATAGCCACCTCGCAGGGTTGCTCTCGGGACTTATACAGGTGATCCTCGCTCCGATGAGGCGCTGTAACAAGGAACCAAGGGCTAAGCCACCAAAACCGCAAGAGCCGACTGAGAACCCAGCCAAACAGAGGCCAAACAAGAACTGGATGAAAAGAAACGGAAATAAACTAAAACACGAAGCTAAAGGGGGAGGGAGGGAGGGAGGAGCCGAGGCTCCCACCTCCCTCTAGGGCAGTTTTCGGAATAGATTTCTCTCTAGAGAGAAGGGAGAGCTTCTCTCTCTAGATTTGATAAGAAGGCCTTTATCTAGTACTATATTATATACTATATATATAATATACGTATTATATATTATATATATTATAGTTATTATAATATATAATATATTATATATTATAATACATATAATAACTATATTATATAATATATAATACGTTCGAATATTGGACTTTACGTTCAAACGTTTTTATGTAAACGTTCGAACGTTAATTGTATAAAAACTCTAACTCGACAGCTTTCCTCCTCATTTCTCCCTCATTTATTCCGATCGTCACAATCTCCGCCACTCACGCCGTCGATGGCGTCGTCATACGCCACCGTCACCGTCACAAAAAGGTAATGTACTCTCTTCATAGAATAGTTTTGTCTAATTTAATCGGTGAGTTTCGAAAAATCGAAACCCACTGTGTAGGTCAGATTTTCTTCTTAATTTGTCGGCCTACATTGGTTGCAAATGGGTAAAAGCCCACTGTAGAAACATTCCTTGTAGCTTATAGATCATTTCTATGGTGGGTTTTTGCCCCGAAACTTTCGAAAATGGTTGAGTTGACTCAGCCATTCTACCTCATAACGTTTGAAAGTTACCATGTAATGTCCAAACGTGTGACATTATAAATTCATAATGTCTGAACATTACAATGTAACGTTTGAACATAAATTTTAACATCCAAATGTTTTTATCCAACGTTTGAAGAGTAGGTTGGATAAAACGTCCGAACGTAAATTGTTCGTCTTCTTCAATTAGAAAAAACGTTCAAACGTGTGACGTTTGAAATTCATAATGTCCAAATGTTACATGTTAACATTCAAATGTAAATACTATAACCATAAGACGTTTTATCCAACGTTTAAAGAGGACGTTGGATAAAACGTCCGAACATAAAATAAACGTTTGAACATAAATCTTATTATGTGCGAATGTTTTGTGGATCTGATTTATGTTCGAATGTTTATCTAATTACGTTTGATTTTATGTGTATAGGATCTACATTCGAATGTACCTTCATTTTACATTCGGACATAGATTCGTTCTAATTATTAAGCTATCATCGTTCGAATGTTAATGGTTTATGTTCAAATTTCTTCAATTACATTCGAACATACATTCATTGTACATTCGGATGTAAACTATTTCTAATTATGTGAAATATTATCGTTCGAACGTCAATTGATTGACATTCGAACGTATGTCCATTAAATTTAATTTATATTAGTTCGTTACATTATTATTGTTTTGGGTATTGAAAAAGTGAAATTGTTTATTATATTGACTATCGAAATTATGTAAATTTATAATGATGATATGAAAATTTTGTGTATAATCCATATATGCTGTAATATGCATATATATATGTAATTCTAATGATTTTTTTTTTCTAGTTTTTTTTTTTTCAGAATATGGCTCACTACATGACAACCAGGAAACGAGGGAAGGATGAAGGCAATCCGGACATTGCTGGCTAAGGGCACGAACAGTTATAGGTGAACGAGAAATACTTATTAATGAGTTCGATGAGCTCAGCTAGAAGCGGAAGTCGCTGAGAGTCGTCTTCATCATGAGAGGCTGGGTCCCAATAGGCACATTGAGGGGAAAGATTTACCCTTCAATGATTCGGGAGTTTTACATTGGGATGGCCACCATACCTAACGATGCATCCTCCCATACCCTCACTGTACACAGTGTTCAATTTGAGTTCTCGGTGGATGTTATCCCCAAGTTACTCCAGATTTTGTATATACTACCTAAGGCGACAACGGCTTCGGCTGGTGATAAAGTAGCTGCATTTGCTCCGGGCACATGTGAGGCAAATCTAGCCACTTCTGCTTCATCTACGGGTCCTGTTGACACTATGGCCAATCATGAAGAAGATCGGCCCGAGGGCGAAGATATTTCTCCTAAGGTCGGTGATGACGACCAGAATCAGGATTTCTACATCTTCACTAGCAAAGACCGCACGAAACTCGATAGGCCAAACTCCTTCAGCCAGAATCAGTTGCTGCCTTTCTTTCGTATGTTGCAAATTTTTGTTGCAACAAATGTAGACCCTGTGGCACATATGACTACATTCAGTCGGGCTCGCGCACAGTTTCTGATTCGCTTAGCATGTGGAGAGCTCATTGACTTGCCACTCATTATATTTGAGCGGATCCGTTACGGGGCCAGCATCGTTACAACGGACAAAATCTCGTACGGAGTCATCATCAGTCGCTTATTATTAGGCTAAGGAGTGCCACTCCAGGCGAAGGAGATGATGCTAAACCAGATGAGCCCCATCGACATGACCACACACCTTTGGAGCATTGGACAGGGGAGAGGCTCAGCTTGGCGTCAATTTGGTCCTATATCAGATCTTTTTCCTCCGCCCGAGTCTGGGGCCGGTGTTGCTCCCCCATCTGCGAGTAGTAGTCAGTAGCCGGCGGTTGCATTTGCAGGGAATGTGTAACCTGCTTGGGTTGATGCAGTGATGATAGATATGAAGGTGCATTTAGACCGATAGATCAATAGATCAAGCTGTTGCACATCTTTCACATCATGTAGATGTGCTAAACAATAAGGTTGAGACATCGACTGAGGAGTTTCGATCTGTTACTTCAAGTTTATGAGCATCATCAATTAGGTGAAGAAGATAGGTGAGATCTTTTCAAGTAGCTCAAGTTCTTCATAGGCTTATAACTTTAATTCTTAATTCTTTGAAATTGAATTATCTTACATATGTGTAATAATTCTTGTATGCAATTATGCATCACAGCATCATAGAACATTTTAATTTGTTGTTGTTCCAAAAATGTAGAAAGAGGCACACCATGTGGATTCATTGTCCAGGTTTATGTAGTCTAAAAGTGACCATTCATCTTTAGTCTATTTTGCCAATGGGAATGCACAGATGCGGGATCCACCTGCATATTATAAAAATGTACGGCTAATTATGAAAGCATTTCATGCGGATTCATTTGTTTCTTTTCAGAAGAATATAATATTTCTTAATTTCTTCATATTCTTTTTCTTCAAAAGCGATCTAATTTAATTCATTTAGGTCCTCAAGAAGCTTGTTTCACGGGTTGCTCGTTTAGACTTTAGTGTCTTGTCTGGGGCCTTTGGAAGCAAGATTTGAAAAAGAAAAATCTACAATTTTTGAGAAAGTTATTGGAGAAATTTTTATGGGTTTTTGGGGAAGCATTGGATCCATTACCAATAACATATTTTTAGACAGTTGTGGAGTTCAATATTGAAATAAGTTTGAAAGAAAAATTTTGTGAGCATTTTTCTTAATGAGATTTTTTTTGGCATTTATTTATTATAGAAATAGAGATAGATGCTTTGATGGAAAATATTTTCAAGTTTATTTTGGTGTAAAGATCATGTTTTCCAGTTTTAATTTTCAAAATACGTTGTGTTGCCAAACATCAATCTCCCAACTTCGTTTTAAATTTAAATTAACAAAACACTGTTTATTTAGTTTGCTAGAAACAACTATTTTCACAATTCCTTTTTACAGGAATCGCAATTTATATGTTTGGAATTAATGAAACATATTTTTGTAAAATAATTTTAAAAGCTATCATCATTTTATAAAAATGGCCTTCTTTTTTACCATTGTAAACATCAAACAGCAAATGATGAGGGCAGGGCTGCTTCTACGTATATACATATAATATAATTGTGGCTATATATATAGTTTTAGAGGGTTGGATTGTGATAAACTAAAACTTTTAATCTTATTCTAATATTATTTCCATAAATGCTTCAGAGTTGATGAGATAGCCACCTAATGTTCATTCAAAAGGATGACCTGAAATGTCAGGAAATGTGCTTACACAGTGCTTTCCATTTTTTAGAAATATTGAGGTCACACTCATAGAACCCCATGACACTACAGTACCACCAAGAGTATAAACAAAACCTGTGGTACTCTTTCTGCTATCAATATCACCAGCTAAATCAGCAACAACATAGCCCTGCACCTCTAAACTCTTTCCTGAGAAACACAAGCACGTTTCTGAGGAGCCCTTTAGGTACCTCAAGATCCACTTCACTACTTGCCAATGTTCTTTTCAAGGTTTACTCATGTATCTACTCACAACTCCCACTGCATGGGCAATATCCGATCTTGTGCAGACCATAGCATACATAAGCGAACCAATAGCTGAGGCATAAGGAACCTTACTCATATAGTCTTGTTCCTCCTCTGACTTGGGTGATTGATTCTTGCTGAGTCTGAAGTGACTACCCAACGGTGTGCTAACTGGTTTGGCCTTGTCCATATTGAACCTGTTGAGTACCTTCTTCACATACTCAGCCTGTGACAGCCTCAACGTACCTCTGGCTCTATCTCTGACAATTCTCATGCCAAGGATTTGCTTTGCAGCTCCCAAATCCTTCATTGCAAAGTGCTCTGACATATGCTTCTTCAGATTATTGATCCATCAATACTAGCCCCTGCAATAAGCATGTCATCCACATACAACAGCAGAATAATGTAGGAATTGTCAAAATGCCTAACATAACAACAGTGATCTGCTTGACATCTGATGTACCCTGCACTGCACATGAAGTTGTCAAATTACTTGTACCACTGTCTAGGAGCCTGTTTCAGGCCATACAAGCTCTTCTTCAGTCTACAGACTGAACCTTCCTTTCCCTGTACTACAAACCCTTCAGGTTGATGCATGTAGATTGTAACAGCCCGCTAAAATTATCAGTTTTGGATTCTTTCCCGACAGCAATCACATCTCTCTCGTCTTAACCCTCTATTTTTAGTTATTTATGTTTAACATAGTTGATTTGGTTGGCTGTAGACTGTGTAGTTAGTGTTTGTGGAGTTCGCTGCGTAGTTGTGAAACGAAGTGTGGTTGTGAAGTGTTAGGCTTGATTTTGTAGTTTTGTGGACTGTGCTGTGAAGTATAGGCGTGAGATGGATGCCGTAGATGTGATACGGCGGGTTGTGTGAAGAGAATACGCGTGTAGCGTATTCTGTGTAATGCAGCGACGCGCCGCGCGACATGCGCTGTAGTGATGTGGGTCGTAGAAGGAAGGGAGTACGCATGTAGTGTACTCCGTGTGGTATGGCGATGCATCGTGTGATGTGCATCGTGTTGATGAGTGTTGTAGCGAAGGAAGTACGCGTAGCGCGTACTCCGTGTCGCGTAGCGATGCACCGTGAGACGTGTATCGCAGTGATGGGTTTTGTAGTGTGAATGGAAGAGAGTTCACGTGAGTGTACTCTGTACTAAGTCGTGATACACCGGATGGCGTGTCACGAAGGGTTGAATGGCGTAGCAGAGAAGTGTGGAGCGTATGGTGTAATGTTGGGAAACTGTATGACAGTGTCCCGAAGCAGTGATGATATGGATTATAGTCCGGGATGACTGGTGTCATCTTGTGGTTGACTATGGCTAAGAGTATATGGATTGAGAAATGAGTTGTTTGTTTGGTTGTTATTGATAATTTTAATGAACTTGTTTTAGTGCAAAGGCTTTCTGAAGTCAATTTATCTCTTCCGAGTATAGTGAAACCTCAAGTTGGCCGTGGTGTTGCAAGTGCTTACAATATGGCAATTGAGTTCAGAAGTGAAAATCTTAAGGACTTGAGTGTTCCTCTTCCAGCTGTTGTGCAGTTCCTCGTGTCTCGCGCTCTATTCTCATAGAACGCGACGATCGAGGTAAGTTAGCCTCTAACTTACTATCAGTTTATTGTGTATGTGTGATG
>QGSO01000809.1:0-83309 GCA_011037825.1 Carya cathayensis | reverse complement strand
TGTCTTCACATCTAGCTGCTCAAGAAATAAATCTTCAGTAGCAACTATAGACAGTACCATCCTGATGGTTGTGATCTTCACTACAGGAGAAAAAATCTCAGAGTAATCAATACCCTGCTTCTGCTGAAAGCCTTTTACAACAAGTCTAGCCTTGTACCTCTTACTGCCATCAAGCTCAGTTTTCACCCGGTACACCCACTTGTTGTGTAATACCTTCTTCCCTGATGGAAGTTCTGTCAACTCCCATGTCTGATTCTCTAGCAGAGAATCCATCTCACCTTTCATGGCCAACTCCCACTTGCTAGAATTTTCATCTTGCAAGGTTTCTTCATAACTCTGTGGTTCTCCACCATCTGCTAACAGAATGTAGTTCAAGGTTGGTGAGAAACGTTGTGGAGGACGTCTAGTCCTAACTGACCGTCGAACTGCAACTGTAGGAGTGGACGGCTCTGAAGCTGACTGCGGAACAATAAGAATGGGTGCACTGGACCCACTCTCCCCATCACTCATGTCTCTACTCTGCACTGTGACCTCTGGTAGGTCATCCAAGCTTACAAACTCAGACTCCTGAGGAGCTGTTTCAGAAGCTGTACTAGACTTGTCCTTGTACATAGTCTTCTCATTGAAAATTACATTCCTACTTCTTATGATCTTCCGACCCTAATCATCCCAGAAACGATAGCCAAATGCCTCGTCTCCATAGCCAATAAAATAACATTTCTTTGACTTCACCTCAAGTTTACTTCGAGCATCAGAATCAATATGAACATAAGAAAGACATCCAAATGTTTTAAGATGAGAAAATTTGACCTCTTTCTCACTCCAAACCTCCTCAGGCAATTCATGATTTAATGGAACTGATGGCCCTCTATTTATCAAGTAGACTGCAGTGCTGGCTGCATCTGCCCAGAAAGTAGGTGGTAGTCTGGCGTGCAGCCTCATGCTTCTAGCACGCTCATTTATGGTTCTGTTCATACGTTCAGCAACTCCATTTTGCTGTGGTGTCCCAGGAATAGTCTTCTCCATTCTAACACCCAGAGCTGCACAATACTCCTTGAACCCACCATCAATGTACTCACCACCATTGTCAGACCTCAAACATTTTAGTTTCAGGCCTGTTTCTGTCTCTACCATGGCCTTCCAAGTTTTGAACACATTAAATACATCGGATTTATGCTTCAGAAAATAAATCCACACCTTTCTACTAAGATCATCAATGAACGTGACACAGTAACGAGAACCTCCAAGAGATGCCACTAGGGAAGATCCCCACACATCTGTGTGGACTAAGTCCAGTTTTCCTGTCTTAGGCCTCCTGCCACTTCTCAAGAAACTGACCTTCTTCTGTTTCCCCATAATGCATCTCTCACACATACTGAGATCAACTGTCTTCAGTTGGTAGCTTGCCTCTAGACAGAAGTTCTTTCAAACCCTTCTGACTCATATGGCTAAGCCTGCAATGCCACAAATCTGTTGTGTTCTCTGCAACGGTAGTAGCAATAGTGTTAACCAAACCGGTAGTCATATATAGTGTACCAGTTTTCCTACCCCGAGCCAGTACCAATGCCCCTTTTGTGACCTTCCAGGTACTATCTGAGAATACTACTGAGTGACCACACTCATCTAGCTGCCCAATAGAAATGAGGTTCTTCTTCAACCCAGGAATGTGTCTGACCTTTTGCAAGGTCCATTTGTTCTTGTGAGGGAGTGCAATGTCAATGTCTCCCATCCCTACCACGTTCAAAGCTTCTCTATCAGCCAGATACACCTTACCAAAATCACCTGCGACATAATTTCGCATTAGCTCCCAGTGGGAAGTTGTATGGAAGGAAGCCCCTGAGTCCAGTATCCAATCATCAACTGGACTATGAACTGCAAGTAACAGTGCATCCTGTACTTCTTCAGTTACAACATTAGCACTATCATTCTCGGTCTTTCTAGGATTTTTGCAGTTCTTCCTTATGTGGCCAGCTTTGCCACAATTCCAGCAAGTAACCTGCTGACCAGGCCTCAACTTGCTCTTGCTGCTGTGGTTTGATTTTGACCTTCCTCTATTCGAGTTCCTATCATGTGATCTCCCTCGAGAATCAACATTCAGTGCTGAACTCGAACACGAGGTCTCGCCTGAATCTCTCCTACGCACCTCCTCAGTCAAAATCAAGTCGCGAATATCATCATATTTCAACTTATTTTTACCAGCAGAATTACTAACAGCCATTCTCATGGCTTCCCAACTATTTGGCAATGAAGCCAATAATATCAGTGCACGTATCTCATCATCAAATTCAATTTCAACAGACGACAATTGATTTGTGATAGTATTAAAATCATTCAGATGTTGTGCAACAAACGTACCATCTGCCATCTTTAAGTTGAACAACTTTTTCATTAAATGTACCTTGTTATTCGCTGACGGCTTTTCATACATGCCTGACAAAGCCGCCATGAGATCCGCCGTCGTCTTCTCCTTGATGACGTTGTGTGCAACGGATCTCGACAGGGATAGTCGAATAACCCCCAAAACTTGTCGATCCAACAATTTCCATTCATCCTCATCCATCTTCTCCGGTTGTTTTCCCAACAATGGAAGATGCAGCTTCTTCCCATAGAGGTAGTCCTCTATTTGCATCCTCCAATAACCAAAATCCGTGCCATTGAACTTCTCGATCCCCAATACCTTCACTTCCTCTCCAGCCATCGTCATCCTTCAGATCCGAACCACGGCTCTGATACCAATTGTTACGAAAACTGATGACAATGAAGTGAAAAATATGAAAATGGAAGAGAAAACAATCACACACAACACAAGATTTATGTGGTTCGACAAATTGCCTACGTCCACGGGAGCTGCAGATGATTTATATATATGAGGGATCACAATACAATGGAGAGGGTGAAATATTGTTCTACACAGAGTTCTTGAGGCACACACACAGCCAAATGAGTATAAATAGGCCCAAATGAGTATAAATGGCCTATTTATACTCTCACGGTGGAAAACCCTAATTTTGGGCAAAAATAGAACATTCGCTCGAGCGGCGTGTCGAGCGCGCGTCGAGCGAACTTCTCTTCCTCATTCGCTCGAGCTCACTGTCGAGCGCACGTCGAGCGTTCGACTCTGCCTGATTTCGCTAGAGCAGCCAATGCCTTCGCTTGAGCGAACTTCCCTTCCTGGAGCCTTCGCTCGAGCTCACTGTCGAGCGGCCTTCGAGCGTTCGAATCTGCCTGGCTTCGCTCGAGCGGCGGCTTTTTGCCTCTCGAGCGAAGTGGACCAGACTCCATTATACTCAACATTATCTGTTCTTAGATTAGGAGGTGTCTCGTTGGAAAAGTCTGGAATTTGAGCTGGAATTATTGATTTACTAGAGGCGACACACCTCTATTACTATATTTCTAGGCTTTGTTTTTGGAGGATTCGTTGCTGTGTTTTTTGAAGGGTTTGAGGTGAGAATCTCCATATTGCTTTGTTTTTGGTTGGTGGATTTTGCTATGTTCGTTACCAAATTTGCTCGCTTACTCATGACATCGTTCACTGGCTTTTGGATTTTTGTTCCATGTATCTTAATGATGTTAAGACTAGATTCAATCCTCCTGAATGTAACGTTGAGTACTGCAAAGGTGAGTTTGCGACCTCTATAAGGCATTTTCTTTTTGTGCTACTTGCATCTCAAATGGCACAAAACTTGGTTGGAGTTTGCTGTGCAACTGTGAGCCATATATATATATATATCCTTGATGATATCTTGAAATTAATATAGAGAATTTTGTTTGCTCTAACCAAGTTGTGGTATGTTGTTATGTTGACGACTTTGCATGCATCTAGAATGGTGACTGCCTACTAAAAGTTTAGATCTTGATCTTGGTACGACTTTTACTTGCTCTACTTCCATATGTTAATGCACCTCAAGTACTTAAATCACATTAATTGGTCTTGGGTCACAATTGAAATTGGATGTGGAAAATAAGCTAGCCTAGCTATTAATCAACCTTTTAAATTGATGAAAAAAAATGTTACCTCTCAAAAGTTCATTAATTACTATTGGTATTGGTACAAGGAACTGCTGTGATTTAAGACCATCAAAAGTTGGTGATCTCAATGACTTGGCAGGCGAAACTGTGTTTTTCCTTTACATTTCACATAGAAAATGAACCATTTGTCAGGAAGTCTATCACCAAAGCTTTGCAGGAAGTCTATCATCAAAAGTAGGGATTCTTCAGCTTCTAGCTAGCGACAGTACAACTCATGATCTCATGTTATTGTGAATTAATATCATTGTTCTTGTATATATAAATAAAGCATGCATAAGATGGACTAATATTTAGTGTATGTACATTCGGAGCTCTCAAATATTATATATATACATTTATGCAAATTAGGAACTAGTGCTAGTACTGCGGGTATATATATGCATGATCGATCGTGTGATATATATAACAGCTAGGTGTTAAAGAACTAATTTGTTATATACAAGTTGACTTTGGGAGCTAGGCAGTGTTAAGTACTACTAGTAGTGCTAATCAGACAAATTAATTTAATTAGTTTCAAATTAGTTTACTGTAGTTGATCAAACTGCTAGCTATATATATATGTGTGTGTGTGTGTGTGTGTGTGTGTGTGTGTGTGAATGGGCTCATCAGCTAGTTTATACGTTGTGGTCTCCATATATATATGCATGAGCGTCCACACACGTGCACAGTTTTTTTTTAAATGTTAAGATAATTCTGTCATGTAGGTTATGATCATCTATCTTTAACTAGACAGAGATCATGTAATCAGACACTACTTTAATTAATTTTTTCTATGGCATAGGTTAGATACTATTTTTTTCACATGCCATTAGAAAACGTAGATATATAATCTGTGAGTGTGATCTAATTTTCTTGCTATGTTGGCATCTGCTAAGGGAAAAATGAGTGGATTGGCATATTCTTGCGAAAACCTATGTAAAATAGCGTTGTAACAAGTGTTAGAGCGAAAAGGCTTAAAGTGTGCTTATTATTGGTCAAAACAGATGGCTTCGCTCGACCCTCGCTCAACATGGCGCTCGAGCGAACTCAGGCAGAGTTGAACGCTCGACACTCGCTCGACATGCCGCTCGAGCTAACTCAAGCAGAGTTGAATGCTTGACACTGAGCTTGAGCGAACTCAGGCAGATTGGAACGCTCGATACTCGCTCGAGCGAACTCAGACAGAACGTGTCGCTCGACCTTCACTCGAGCCAATGTTCCAAACCACTTAAAATTTAGGGTTTTGAAGCACCTCTTTTGATTGGGACTATAAATAGAATAACTTCTCTTCTGTTCTAGTGTGGAGAATCAGAGCAAAAACCCTAAGGGCCTCCAAGAACTTTTAGAGCAACCTCTCCACCACTTGGTTGATTCTCTATTGGATAAACACATCTCCACCACACCACATTCGAGATCAATCTTCATATGAGTCCATTGAAGTGGACATGTTCATTGGCCGGAAGAGTCCAAAGCTGCTGTTGATGTAGAGATCGAGTGGTTCTCATGGGAAACTATAGAAAGGTCAAAATTTCGACACTACATGCGTGTAGAGATCGAGTGGGTCACTCGTGCTGTTTCAAGCCAAGTTTAGCTACTACAAAGGTTTTATGAGTGTTTCTAAATTGGTTGTAACAAACTTATTTTCTATAATGAATTTGAGGTGGTGTCTTACATCCAGAGTAATTTTAGATTTTGAAGACGTTCTTCAAATGAGTTTCCAC
Organism: Carya cathayensis; assembly: GCA_011037825.1. Lineage (NCBI taxonomy): Eukaryota > Viridiplantae > Streptophyta > Magnoliopsida > Fagales > Juglandaceae > Carya > Carya cathayensis. The sequence continues at coordinate 77,580 of QGSO01000809.1, read as the reverse complement.
TCCATGATCAAGATCATGTGTTAATTATTTGTGTTATTTGATTTATTTATTAACTTCTTGTCTAACTGTTTTTCAAAAGACTACAAAAATTTGAGTACACCTATTCACCCCCTCTCTAGGTGTAGTGATTGGTAGAACCACTAATTTTTTAGCATTATTTTGAAGCCTGATGTTGGTATATGTAATTTGCTTTATCTCTAATTCCATATGTAATATTCCATGTTTCTAGGCTTCTGAATGGAAACAAATTAACAGGTCCATTACCTGAAGAGCTTGGTCATCTTCCAAACTTGGACATAATACAATTGATTAGAATAACATATCAAGACCAATACCAGTATCATTTGCAAATTTGTACAAAACGAAGCATTTGTAAGTGTTTTTCAGGTGCTATATCATCTAAAACAGTTATACAATAATAACCCTCGTGAGCAGTCATATGAACAACAATTCAATTAGTGGGCAAAAATCCTTTCTTTGATCTAATCCAAATGACATTGGTTTTTTTTTATAGATAATTCGAGGACAAGTACGTAAAGATGGATAAAGAGGAGGGTGTCTTCCACTTTTACGAGAATATATTGAGAGTGTCATGACTCGGCGGAAGTCTTTATTATAATGGACTAGAAGATTCAAAACTCTAATCCTTTCAGAAAGAGCCCCCAGTTGGATTTTATGGCGATGAAAGTGGACTGATTGGTTTTGCTTTGATATTTTCTATAGGTTTATACAGTTACTCATGATCAAGTCATCAAACATTAAGTGACACTTACAAATAACATCATTTTATTGTTTTAAATACATAGATTTTAGATGAGGAGTTCAAAGTTTGTTTTGCTGAGAAATTTAACATTGGCCAAGAAAAATTTTACTTGCTGTTAATGAAATCCATTAAATTTTAATTAATTCTTCAGTGTTCGTAAGAAAAAGACACATTTTATTTGCAATAAAGAATGAAAAGAAGCTCATTTGATATGAGTAGATAAAAATAATTATGAATCGCTCCAGATGTATTTGTGAGTCCTACGGGTGTAAATTTTAACAAGCACAGAGAACCGGCCCGGTCCGGTCAGGACTGGACCAGTTTCATAAAATGGAAAACCAGTTGGAACCGGTCCGGTTTTGATTCCTGTCATTTTTAGACTGGACCGGCCCGGACCAGTACAATTTAATATATTTTTATTTATTTATTTATTTAATGTTATATATTATATATTTTGTATAATATATAAAATATATTATATAAATTCAATGGCATATATATTATATGCCATTGAGTTTTGCTTCAGTTGTGACCAAGATGAACAAGATGTTTAGATCTAGTTCATCAGTTAGTTCCAGGTCGGCCTTGCCTCCTGATATTATTAACGAAGAATATTGTGAGATCTCAGAAAATGAGACTGAGATTGATGATATAGATCAATGGCATATGCCAAAGATCAAGGTTAACTCCTTATATCACCAACCTTGGTTTAACTTTAAATTGAAGAGTATGTCCCAGGTGAAAACCGTGGAACAGACTTTTCCAGTTTCCAATACGCAAGAACAATGCATCCTTTTTAAAAAAGATTTGATAAAATATTTTAAAGAAAAGGGTTTTAAGTTCATACATATTGCATCAGTACAAGTAGCAGTGAAACCTTTGATCAGAAAAGGTATCAATGCTTCTGTACTTCTATGTTTACGGGATGGCCGATTCAAAAATTTTAAGGATAGTGCTTTAGGAGTAGTTCAAACTTCTCTAATGGATGGTCCTATTCATTTTGATTGCTATCCTGACTTAACTATTGATTTATATGATAAACATGTCTTGTCTGTACTAACTTTGAATGTTCTAACCTCTGGTTTTAACATGCAGGAAGGCAGTAGACCCATGTCTTTAGTTTATCGTATATACTACAGAGTCTTAAGCTCTAGCCTTGAGAGAAAGGCTAAGATCAAGTCTCCAAAAAACGAGACCCTTCTGATGTGTAGCTCTACCGAAAATGCTAACATCAGAACACCCAAAAGACTCTACTGGAAGGATATACAACTTCCACAGGAATGGGTCCTTAAGGAAGAACTTCCACCAATGGAAATTCGACCTAAGCAAGACCTGAGCTATATCAAGCAGTATTTGGATGGTACTGTAAAGATATCCTTTGAACCATCTAGTTCTAATGAAAGAAGAAATTCTTTTGCTGGATCTAGATCTTCTATCAGTTCGGACCAAGGTCTTAGAGATGCCAATCTCAATAGATTCTTGGAAGATCAACGATCTTCTCGTCCAGTCATTATCAAGGAATTTCAACCAGATGAAACTCCTATAATCTCAGATCTTAAGGATCTGAAGTTGAAAGGAATTTCACCTCAGTCCCAGGTTACATCTGCCATGTATACTGCAGGGGATAAATCCGTACAGGAAGAAGCACAAAAAGAAGATAATGATTCGTTATCTCCTACCGCTTCTGATATGGTTGCTCCTGTTCATCCTCAATTAATGATGATGAATAGAGCATCTTATCCCAATGATGAAATACTAACCCTTGATTCTATTGATATGGCTTCTTTGCTTGCTGAATTTAAATCTTCTGAAAACCGTGATAAGATAAAATCTTATTGCGAGATTTACTCAGCTCCTGAGAAACAGAAGATTTGAAGGAAATGGACGAATAAGATGATATATCCTTGATGATATCTTGAAATTAATATACAGAATTTTGTTTGCTCTAACCAAGTTGTGGTATGCTGTTATGTTGACAACTTTGCATGCATCAAGAATGGTGATTGCCTACTAAAAGTTTAGATCTTGATCTTAGGACGACTTTTACTTGCTCTACTTCCATATGTTAATGCACCTCAAGTACTTAAATCACATTAATTGGTCTTGGGTCACAATTGAAATTTGCTATGGAAAATAAGCTAGCCTAGCTATTAATCAACCTTTTAAATTGATGAAAAAAATGTTACCTCTCAAAAGTTCATTAATTACTATTGCTATTGGTACGAGGAACTGCTGTGATTTAAGACCATCAAAAGTTGGTGTAACAGCCCGCTAAAATTATCAGTTTTGGATGATTTCCCGACAGCAATCACATCTCTCTTGTCTTTACCCTCATCTGGAATCACGCGTATAGTTTATCTTTTCCGTAAATCACGTATTTTGTTCTTCACCGACAGCTGTAAAATCATGAGTCTTCCAAGACCACGCCTAGCCTTTCTCAAGCCCAAACTACCACTTTATGTGGTGGACAGCCACCGTACGCCGCCACGTACGTTCCTCCGACGCATGTTCGTGACGAACAACGAGCGACGCACGGGTTATCCCGTCGATGGTATAACCTTCTATCTCTAGTTATTTTACGTTTAAAATAGTTGGTTGGTTTGTGGATTGTGTAGTTGTATTTGTGGAATTCGTTGCGTAGTTGTGAAGCGAAGTGTGGTTGTGAAGTGTTGAGTTTGATTGTGTATTTTGTGGACTGTGCTGTGAAGTATAGGCGTGAGATGGATGCCGTAGATGTGATACGGCGGGTTGTGTGAAGAGAATACGCGTGTAGCGTATTCTGTGTAATGCAGCGACGCGCCGCGCGACGTGCACTGTAGTGATGTGTGTCGTAGAAGGAAGGGAGTACGCATGTAGTGTACTCCGTGTTGTATGGCGATGCATCGTGTGATGTGCATCGTGTTGATGAGAGTTGTAGCGAAGGAAGTACGCGTAGCGTGTACTCCGTGTCGCGTAGCGATGCACCGTGAGACGTGTATCGCAGTGATGGGTTTTGTAGTGTGAATGGAAGAGAGTTCACGTGAGTGTACTCTGTACTAGGTCGTGATACACCGGATGGCGTGTCACGAAGGGTTGGATGGCGTAGCAGAGAAGTGTGGAGCGTATGGTGTAGTGTTGGGAAACTGTATGACAGTGTCCCGAAACAGTGATGATATGGATTATAGTCCGGGGTGACTGATGTCATCTTGTGGTTGACTATGGCTAAGAGTATATGGATTGAGAAAGGAATTGTTTGTTTGGTTATTATTGATAATTTTAATGAACTTGTTTTAGTGCAAAGGCTTTCTGAAGTCAAATTATCTCTTCTGAGTATAGTGAAACCTCAAGTTGCCGTGGTGTTGCAAGTGCTCATAATATGACAATTGAGTTCAGAAGTGAAAATCTTAAGGACTTGAGTGTTCCTCTTCCAGCTGTTGTGCAGTTCCTCGTGTTTCGCGCCCTTTTCTCATAGAACGCGACGATCGAGGTAAGTTAGCCTCTAACTTACTATCAGTTTATTGTGTATGTGTGATGGGTAAGGGAACTACAATTTATGTATGTATGTTATCGTATATGCCATGCCATGCTATGTCATTATATGTTTATTTGTTACGTATGATTTAATCTCATGAATAATTATCTGTTACACAATCTTTTCTATTATACAATGTTGTATGTTATAAGTATACCATGTTAAGTATGCCATATGATACAAGTATGCCATGAAATGTTTATGATTAAATCATATTGTGTCATTACAAGTATACGTCATGTTAGAAAAAATTATATGATATTAATTAACATCTCATGCATTAAGAAAAATAAGATATGTTATGTTACGTATAATACGTGGGGCCACAACAACTGTGGAGTACGTATTATATTTATGTTATGTTATTTATAATGCGTGGGGCCACAACAACTGTGGAGTACGTATTATATCTTATGTTATGTTACTTATAATGCGTGGGGCCACAACAACTGTGGAGTACGTATTATATTTATGTTACTTATAATGCGTGGGGCCACAACAACTGTGGAGTACGTATTATATTTATGTTATGTTACTTATAATGCGTGGGGCCACAACAACTGTGGAGTACGTATTATATTTATGTTATGTTATTTATAATGCGTGGGGCCACAACAACTGTGGAGTACGTATTATATCTTATGTTATGTTACTTATAATGCGTGGGGCCACAACAACTGTGGAGTACGTATTATATTTATGTTACTTATAATGCGTGGGGCCACAACAACTGTGGAGTACGTATTATATTTATGTTATGTTACTTATAATGCGTGGGGCCACAACAACTGTGGAGTACGTATTATATTTATGTTATGTTATTTATAATGCGTGGGGCCACAACAACTGTGGAGTACGTATTATATCTTATGTTATGTTACTTATAATGCGTGGGGCCACAACAACTGTGGAGTACGTATTATATTTATGTTACTTATAATGCGTGGGGCCACAACAACTGTGGAGTACGTATTATATTTATGTTACTTATAATGCGTGGGGCCACAACAACTGTGGAGTACGTATTATATTTTATGTTACATGAAGTATGGGGCCACAACAACTGTGGAGCATACACTACATGAGACACAGCAATTGTGACATGTAGAATACGTGGGGCCACAACAACTGTGGAGTACGTATTATATTTTATGTTACATGAAGTATGGGGCCACAACAACTGTGGAGCATACACTACATGAGACACAGCAATTGTGACATGTAGAATACGTGGGGCCACAACAACTGTGGAGTACGTATTATATTTTATGTTATGTGAATTCATGGGGCCACAACAACTGTGGAGCATGAAGTATGGGGCCACAACAACTGTGGAGCATACACTACATGAGACACAGCAATTGTGACATGTAGAATACGTGGGGCCACAACAACTGTGGAGTACGTATTATGTTTTATGTTACTTGAATACGTGGGGCCACAACAACTGTGGAGTACGTATTAATGCACGTTATTAATCAAGACAATTAAATAAGATTCCAAGTTTATGTTAAGTCAAGTTTCAGATCAAGTTCATGTTATGTTATGCTCACGTACATGTTATGTTCATGTTCATGTTATGTTCCAAGTTCATGTTCACATCATGTTATGTTCACGTTTATGATACGTTCAAGCTCACGTTCATGTTATGTTATGTTCATGTCCATGTTATGTTTCACGTTCATGTTATGTTGATTGTTCATGTTATGTTTTAAGCTTAAGTTCATGCCATGTTAAGTCAAGTTCAGTTCACGCTTAAGTTCTGGTTAAGTCATGCTATATGTCAAGTTATACTATGTTTATGTATGACTATAATTATGCATTTATGCTTTTACTGCCATGCATGCATTTTTAACCTGTGTATAAGTTTTATGTTAACTTACTGAGATTTGTAATCAAATCTCACTGTGGTAGTCCCAACTACCATTCCCCCCGAATGGTAGATCTTGTTACAGGACCCGAAGGAGAATTGGAATCTGACTAACTGAATACAGTCGACTAGGCCACGGTGCGATGTTGATGATGGTATAGTATTTAACTTAGGTTAATACTTACACTTTTGGAGTTGTATCTCAAGTATTCTTTTGATCACAACCATTTTAGACTAGTGTGGTGATCACGGCTTTTTAGTATGCCTTTATGTATGAAATATGTTTCAAGTATTTGGGATATTTTTAGTTTGGTGCATAGTATTGCTAAAGAAAAAAAAATTATCCGCTGCGAATATTGCATAATGCTAGATGCATGTTAGGAACATTGCATCTTATATGTCATGAACGGGGGCAGGTAACCTTGTGTTGCATGTCTCGACGCTTCAAATGTCCGTTCAATCCCAAGCGGAATTTGGGGGCGTCACAGTTGGTGATCTCAATGACTTGGTAGGAGAAACTGTGTTTTTCCTTTACATTTCACATAGAAAATGAACCATTTGTCAGGAAGTCTATCACCAGAGCTTGGCAGGAAGTCTATCATCAAAAGTAGGGATTCTTCAGCTTCTAGCTAGCGACAGTACAACTCAGATCTCATGATATTGTGAATTAATATCATTGTTCTTGTATATATAAATAAAGCATGCATAAGATGGACTAATATTTAGTGTATGTACGTTCGGAGCTCTCAAATATTATATATATACATATATGCAAATTAGGAACTAGTGCTAGTACTGCGGGTATATATATATGCATGATCAATCATGTGATATATATAACAGCTAGGCGTTAAAGAACTAATTTGTTATATACCAGTTGACTTTGGGAGCTAGGCAGTGTTAAGTACTACTACTAGTGCTAATCAGACAAATTAATTTAATTAGTTTCAAATTAGTTTACTGTAGTTGATCAAACTGCTAGCTATATATATATATATATGAATGGGCCCATCAGCTAGTTTAGACGTTGAGGTCTCCATATATATATGCATGAGCGTCCACACACGTACACAGTTTTTTTAAAATGTTAAGATAATTCTGTCCTGTAGGTTATGATCATCTATCTTTAACTAGACAGAGATCATGTGATCAGCCACTACTTTAATTAATTTTTTCAATGGGATAGGTTAGATACTATTTTTTTCACATGCCATTAGAAAACTTAGATATATAATCTGTGAGTGTGTTCTAATTTTCTTGCTATGTTGGCATCTGTTAAGGGAGAAATGAGTGAATTGGCATATTTTTGTAAAAACCTATGTAAAATAGTATTGTAACAAGTGCTGAAGTGAAAAGGCTTGAAGTGTGCTCATTATTGGTCAAAACAGATGGCTTCCCTTGACTCTCACTCAACATGGCACTCGAGCGAACTCAGGAAGAGTTGAATGCTCAACACTCGCTCGACATGCTGCTCGAGCTAACTCAGGCAGAGTTGAACGCTCGACACTCACTCGAGCGAACTCAGGCAGATTGGAACGCTCAATACTCGCTCGACACTAAGCTCGAGCGAACTCAGACAGAATGTGTCGCTCGACCTTCGCCCAACACTTCGCTAGAGCCAATGTTCCAAATCACTTAAAATTTATGGTTTTGAAGCGCTTCATTTGATTGGGACTATAAATAGAACAACTTCTCTTCTGTTCTAGTGTGGAGAATTAGAGCAAAAACCCTAAGGGCCTCCAAGAACTTTTAGAGCAACCTCTCCCCCACTTGGTTGATTCTCTATTGGATAAACACATCTCCACCACACCATATTCAAGATCAATCTTCATATGAGTCCATTGAAGTGGACATGTTCATTGGCCAGAAGAGTCCGGAGTTGCTATTGATGCAGAGATCGAGAGTTTCTTGTGGGAAGCTATAGAAAGGTCGGAGTTCCAACACTACATGCGTGTAGAGATCGAGTGGGTCACTCGTGGTATTGCAAGCCAAGTTTAGCTACTACAAAGGTTTTGTGAGTGTCTCTAAATTGGTTGTAACGAACTTATTTTCTATAGTGAATTTGAAGTGGTGTCTTACACTCGGAGTGGTTTTAGATTTTGAAGACGTTCTTTGATAAAGGGTTAGAATTGCATGATTAAGTTGTTTAAATGAGTGATTTATTTTATCAAATAGGGATTGAACACTTAATTATGCATCAAATTCTAATATTGAATGTCAAATTAATTGATGTCAATATTTTATACACATAAAGTTCTATATTTGCCTTTGAAAGAAATACATTTTTTATGCAATGCAGAAAATAAAGAGAAGCAACCACTCACGGCTGGAACTAAAACTCAACACATGCACATGCAAAAGGAAAAGCAGCAAGAAATCTTAACACATGCATTACTTGGGCCCACGGCAAAAGCAATTTACGTATGCAGCACACGGCAAACCTTGAAGCAGATCACATGAACTCACAACTCACGCAAACCAGCACACATGCATGAAAGAAGCACATGCAAAGGAAAACAAGCTGGAACCAGCTCAGCAATGCAGAAAACAGAAAAAAAGAACAAACACATGCATGAAAGCAACACTCGGACAGCAGTGCAGTTTTACAGCAACCATGGCAGCTCACTCACACGTGCAGCAGCTCTCATCACACATGCATCAAGCTGGTTTTACAGCAAACACTCACGCACATGCAGAACCTGGCAGCAAATCAGCAAATGCAGAAGAGAGGAAACACTCGGGCACCTCAATGCAGAAATCACAAACAGAAAATCAACAATCACGGCTGGAAAGTAACATACACATGCACAAAGAAAAGTCTTTTACGGCAAGCAACTAGCACATGCAAAAAAAAAAAAAAAGTAAAACACAAATGCAAAGTCTCTCACGGCAGCTCACTCACATGCATCACTCGGACAGCATCATTCACGGATGCAGAAAATGGAAAAGGAATGACAGCACACAAGCAACTCACATGCACATGGTCTACAAGGAAGCTTATTCTTTTCGGTTATAAAAAGGCAGAGCTGGATGGGCAGAGGGACAGACTGTTTTTCTACATATTACGTAGAGTAGAGTAGAGGCATTTGTTCTGTTTTCATTTATTACTTGGGTTTTTCTGCAGTTTTTAGTAGGGCAGAGGCAGTTAGTTGTAGTTTTCTTTCTTTCCTGTATTTCTTTCTTTCAGTCGGCAGCTTCTTTCTTTGTTTCATTTTCAGTCTTAAGTTTATTTTTTTTGTGGAAGACGTGTTCTACTAGTTTCGGTCTTAAGTTCTACTTATTTTATTTTCAGTATTGGTTTCGTTTTGGTAGAGGGGATTCGCTCGCTTTTATTTTTCATTCTCGTTTTTTTTATTTAAGATTACTTCGTTTAGCATTTTTTTCTTTCTTTCTTCCTTCGTCCAGTTTAACATTTAATTTACGTTACTTTCTGTTTTCATTTTTCATCTTGTTCTTGGAAAGTTTAGCTTTAGTTCTCTTGCGTTCGGCGTTATTCATTTTTTTTATTTTATTTCTTTTTACAGATTTTATTATGGCTTTACTTAGATTTATTTTTGTTACTAAAAATAACATGTGTAACTAATTTCTAAAGCTTGGGTTGTGGAATGAGATTTAATTTATTTTAGATTCTAGTTTGATGCATTATTTTGTTGTTTAATGTTTATTTCACTAAGTTACTAGTCGGATTCAAATGGAAAATAGATTGCGGCTCTTGCTCTTGTTTTGTTGTTGACGTAAGGCAGAACAAAAGCTTGAAATTATCAAGGCTGCTTTTGATTGATTATAAATGTAAGTTTGACTAGTAAATTAGAGAATTTCTTGAGAAAATGTTGCAAAAACTTGAGCTTACCTATTCACCCCCCCCTCTAGGTGTAGTGATTGGTAGAACCACTACTTTTTCAGCATCATTTTGAAGCCTGATGTTGGTATATGTAATTTGCTTTATCTCTAATTCCATATGTAATATTCCATGTTCCTAGGCTTCTGAATGGAAACAAATTAACAAGTCCATTACCTGAAGAGCTTGGTCATCTTCCAAACTTGGACAGAATACAAATTGATTACAACAACATATCAAGACCAATACTAGTATCATTTGCAAATTTGTACAAAACGAAGCATTCGTAAGTGTTTTTCATGTGCTATATCATCTAAAACAGTTCTACAATAATAACCCTTGTGAGCAGTCACATGAACAACAATTCAATTAGTGGGCAAAAATCCTTTCTTTGATCTAATCCAAATGACATTTTTTATAGATAATTCAAGGACAAGTATGTAAAGATGGATAAGGAGGAGGGTGTCTTCCCCCTTTACGAGAATATATTGAGAGTGTCATGACTCGGCGGAAGTCTTTACTATTATAATGGACTAGAAGATTCAAAACTCTAATCCTCTCAAAAAGAGCCCCCAGTTGGATTTTATGGCGATGAAAGTGGACTGATTGGTTTTGCTTTGATATTTTGTATAGGTATATACAGTTGACTCTGCTTATAATGTTGTCTTCCAAGCGTAGAAGCTGTCAAAGTAATACAAGGGTAAGTCCCAAGATCGAATTCACTGGGACAATGGGTTATCAAAGCAATTGTGAGATTTTTTTTGTGTAAAGGATGTATCGATTGTGAAAGATGAAAATGGATGTGGATCTATGTTTCTAAAATTACTAAAACTAAGAGACTTAGAGAAAGTGTGTAGCAAATGAATTAAACTTGCAAGAAACAATAAAACAAACACTTGGGTTGGGTTTGAGATTCTTTTTTATTTCAGATTCTAGATAATTTCTCGATTAACAATCCAGTCAAGGAATTGATATTCGGAAGATAAAAATTAAGCTCAAGTTTTTTGCAATATTTTCTCAAGAAATTCTCTAATTTACTAGCCAAATTTATATTCATAATCAATCGAAAGAGGCCTTGATAAATTCAAGCTTTTGTTGTGCCTTACGTCAACAACAAAACAAGAGCAAGAGCCGCAATCTATTTTCCTTTTGAATCCGACTAGTAATTTAGTGAAGTCAACATTACACAACAAAATATTGCATCACACTAGAATCTAAAATAAATTAAATCTCATTCCACAACCCAAGCTATAGAAATTAGTTACACATGATATTTTTAGTAGCAAAAATAAATCTAAATTGAATCATGACAAAAACTAAATAAAAATATCCAAATGGAATTAAACAGCAAAGGAAAAAAAAAGTAAAAACCGTCGACCTGCTTCCGAATGAGGTCTGGAAATGCCGAACGAGAAAACAAAAAAAATTGAAGCAAGAAATCTCTACCCAAACGAAAATAAAAAAAATGCCTCAAATAATAAAATGCCGTCCGTCTGCACCACCATAAAATCAAGGATTGAAAACAAGTAATAGAAAGAAGAGAACCCACCGACCTGCGTTTGAAATAACAAGAACGAAAAAAAAAATAATAATAACAATCAAGCCGCCCAACTGACGTCCAAAATAAAACATGAAAAGTAAAAAATCAAGTAATGAAAACCAGCCGCCTACACCTATCTCTAAAGAACTCAAACGTTAAAAAAAAGAATGAAAGAAAAACTCTGTTCTGCTTCCGCCTCCAACGTCAAGTGAATGAAAAAAAAAGAACTCAGAAACTAACAAAAGAGAGAAGCTGAAAATAAGAGTAAAAAGGCGAGAGAGAAGGCCTCCCGTGTGGTCTCCTTAGCTCTCAACTAACAAGAACGATAAAAAAAGAAAAAAACGAATGCCCCTCGTCCTGCTCTTACAACCAACTTAAAAAGAACAACGAAAATGATAAAAAAATGAGAGAGATGGAGCCCCGTAGACCATGTGCTTCTTCCGTAGAACACCTTGCCATGTGCTTCTTCCGTAGAACACGTTGCCATGTGCTTCTTCCGTAGAACACGTTCAGCAAAAGCCAAAAGGAACCACCAACTCATTCATCTGTAAACGAAAAGAATAACTAAAGCTGCCGTCCACTCTATTTTTTTGCTTTCCATTCACCCCGTGCGTGATGCTCTCTTTTTTCTGCTTTGTATGAGTGACTCTGCCAAGTTGTTTTTTCTGCTGCTGCTTTTGCACTTCCAGCCGTGAGTTTTCTGCATGTGCATGAGCTGTGTCCATTTTCTGCATTGAATTTGCAAGCAGGTGCCGTGAGCTGCATTTATTTTTTGCATGTGTTTTTTTAACTTTCTGCATGTGAAGTGGTTGTTGCCGAGTTGTTTCTGCTGCTGCTTTTCTTCTTTTGCTTTTCTGCATGCTGTTTTGCTGTGTGCTGTCCGTTGGTTTGAGCTGCATTGCTTCAAGTGTTTTCTTTTTCTGCATGTGGTTTTCTTCTTTCATTTTCTGCATGTTGTTTCTTAACTTTCTGCATGTGAAATGGTTGCTGCTTTGTGTGTTGCTGTCCGAGTACATTCTGCTGCATATTACTTTCTGCATGTGTGAATTATTGATGCTGTCCATGTGCATTCTGCTGCTGCTTCTTCTATTTTTTCTGCATGTGTGCTGCATATTACTTTCTGCATGTGTGCCGAGTTGGTTTGCTACCCGAGTGGTTCTTGAGCTGCTTTGATCTTTTATTTTTTATTTTTATTTTTTGCATTGAAGTGCTGCCCGTGAGTTGTTTTCTGCTGCTGTCCAAGTTCCAGCCGTGAGTCCCATCTTGTTTTCCCTTCATTTATTTCTTTCACTTGCTTTTATCTTCATAGAATTTTTCAGCTATGTAGGCAATGGCTTCACTCCTAGACATCGACCAAGATTCAACTATAAGTTTTACGTAAGCATTAGTCGGCCCCACATCAAAATGCATGCATCTAAGTTTAATTAGGGGTAATATATTATTTCGTATGTCAAAGAAAATTAATTCACATTATCTAACTAATACTCTTATTTTAACTCATAAAGCACTTTTACTCAAGATATTTAAGAGTATTAATGTCACGTAATTGACCATTTATCACACCCCCAACTAGTTTTTTGCTAGACTCTAGCAAATGAAGCGAATGAATTTATGCAAAGGTGAAATTACCAACCTGAGAAATCTGAGAATCACATGCCATGAAATAGATTTGTTGATTTTAAGAACACTGGAGATAGATTAATCTAGAAAAAAAAAGTAAAAACCGTCGACCTGCTTCCGAATGAGGTCTGGAAATGCCGAACGAGAAAACAAAAAAATTGACGCAAGAAATCTCTACCCAAACGAAAATAAAAAAAATGCCTCAAATAATAAAATGCCGTCCGTCTGCACCACCATAAAATCAAGGATTGAAAACAAGTAATAGAAAGAAGAGAACCCACCGACCTGCGTTTGAAATAACAAGAACGAAAAAAAATAATAATAACAATCAAGCCGCCCAACTGACGTCCAAAATAAAACATGAAAAGTAAAAAAAATCAAGTAATGAAAACCAGCCGCCTACACCTATCTCTAAAGAACTCAAACGTTAAAAAAAAGAATGAAAGAAAAACTCTGTTCTGCTTCCGCCTCCAACGTCAAGTGAATGAAAAAAAAAGAACTCAGAAACTAACAAAAGAGAGAAGCTGAAAATAAGAGTAAAAAGGCGAGAGAGAAGGCCTCCCGTGTGGTCTCCTTAGCTCTCAACTAACAAGAACGATAAAAAAAGAAAAAAACGAATGCCCCTCGTCCTGCTCTTACAACCAACTTAAAAAGAACAACGAAAATGATAAAAAAATGAGAGAGATGGAGCCCCGTAGACCATGTGCTTCTTCCGTAGAACACCTTGCCATGTGCTTCTTCCGTAGAACACGTTGCCATGTGCTTCTTCCGTAGAACACGTTCAGCAAAAGCCAAAAGGAACCACCAACTCATTCATCTGTAAACGAAAAGAATAACTAAAGCTGCCGTCCACTCTATTTTTTTGCTTTCCATTCACCCCGTGCGTGATGCTCTCTTTTTTCTGCTTTGTATGAGTGACTCTGCCAAGTTGTTTTTTCTGCTGCTGCTTTTGCACTTCCAGCCGTGAGTTTTCTGCATGTGCATGAGCTGTGTCCATTTTCTGCATTGAATTTGCAAGCATGGTGCCGTGAGCTGCATTTATTTTCTGCATGTGTTTTTTTAACTTTCTGCATGTGAAGTGGTTGCTGCCGAGTTGTTTCTGCTGCTGCTTTTCTTCTTTTGCTTTTCTGCATGCTGTTTTGCTGTGTGCTGTCCGTTGGTTTGAGCTGCATTGCTTCAAGTGTTTTCTTTTTCTGCATGTGGTTTTCTTCTTTCATTTTCTGCATGTTGTTTCTTAACTTTCTGCATGTGAAATGGTTGCTGCTTTGTGTGTTGCTGTCCGAGTACATTCTGCTGCATATTACTTTCTGCATGTGTGAATTATTGATGCTGTCCATGTGCATTCTGCTGCTGCTTCTTCTATTTTTTCTGCATGTGTGCTGCATATTACTTTCTGCATGTGTGCCGAGTTGGTGTGCTACCCGAGTGGTTCTTGAGCTGCTTTGATCTTTTATTTTTTTCTGCATTGAAGTGTTGCCCGTGAGTTGTTTTCTGCTGCTGTCCAAGTTCCAGCCGTGAGTCCCATCTTGTGTTCCCTTCATTTATTTCTTTCACTTGCTTTTATCTTCATAGAATTTTTCAGCTATGTAGGCAATGGCTTCACTCCTAGACATCGACCAAGATTCAACTATAAGTTTTACGTAAGCATTAGTCGGCCCCACATCAAAATGCATGCATCTAAGTTTAATTAGGGGTAATATATTGTTTCGTATGTCAAAGAAAATTAATTCACATTATCTAACTAATACTCTTATTTTAACTCATAAAGCACTTTTACTCAAGATATTTAAGAGTATTAATGTCACATAATTGACCATTTATCACATTATTCATGATCAAGTCATCAAACATTAAGTGACACTTACAAATAACATCATTTTATTGTTTTAAATACATAGATTTTAGATGAGGAGTTCAGAGTTTGTTTTGCTAAGAAATTTAACATTGGCCAAGAAAAATTTTACTTGCCAGTAATCAAATCCATTAAATTTCAATTAATTATTCAGTGTTTGTGAGAAAAGGACACATTTTATTTGCTATGAAGAATGAAAAGAAGCTCATTTGATATAAGTAGATAAAAATCAATATGATTTTTAAAATATATTATATATTTTATATTATATATAATTTTTATATATAATATATAATAATATAAATTATAATTATATATAAGATAATGTTATTATAATTTATAAAATAAAAGTTTAATCTTAAACATGAAAATTTAATTGATCATATGCTTTAAATATATAATATTATAAATATATATTATTTATTAATAACATTTTATCATAGATTCATAAGAAGTAAGAACAAAAAATAAAATAAAATCACTCAAATATTATTACTAAATTTTGATGGCCTTATACACTTAAAACTCTTTATATTTTTTCTGATAAGTACATAAGACATTAGTAGATAAATATAAATTATATATATTAGCATATAATTTATATAAAGCTATACTAATAGCATAATTTTTTTACATAGCAGATTTTTTTTTTACATAGCGTTTTTTTATAGTAGAAGTTTTTGATATAGAAGTTTTTTTATTTTTTATTTTTATAAATAGATTTTTTATGATAAATATGTATTTTATTAAAACCAGAAAACTGGACCGAACTGGACCGGAAAGGGGTAAAACTGGAGTATTGGTTTAGGAGAGTAATCGGTGCGTAATTGGTTTTAAAAAATGTAAAACTGGTACCTACCAGTTCAGTCGTAAATTTTGTCCAAAACCGGACCGAACCAGACCCATTACACCCCTATTTGTGATGAATTTTTTTACTTTTTGCAGCGCTGAAAATAGTAAATTATTAGACTAGCTAGAAAAAATCTTTCTTGCCTCAAAATTTGTGGCGACTTTCGGGTTATTATTTTTTAGCCAGTAATAACTATTTCTAGCGAAAATTGGATTATTTCTTATAGTGAGAGATTTTAGGCCTGTAGTCTATATTCTAAAAAGATATTTGAAAACAGCTTAGCATTGGACTCGGGTGTTACACAATTAATCACTTTTACTAGCCTTAATTATTTTTCACTAAATTTGAATTTTTGTAGTCTGAATATTTTCATGGTTTTTAGTGCAACCAGATCAAAAGCCTAGGTCAAGCCTACTTTGTTGAAGCCAAATGGATGCGAGAAAAATATATGGAAAATGCTTGTCGCAGGCATGATACGGAGGCATATGCGCAGCAGCTGACGTGTAGGTGACGTCAGTTAATGAAACGATACGTTTTGGCATGCTTGCTGGTCTGCTTTCTTCTTCCAGTTATTGAAACGGGGCGTTTTGTCGAGCGGGAAGCCATGATCTTCTCTTCCTTTTTCCTCCAATTTCAATTATTTCCCCCTTATTCATTTCAGAGCTTTCGCCTTCTTCATTCCTTTCAGACTACTACCATGTAAGTGACCAAGTGATCCTCTTTCATTTCAGACAAATACCATGTAAGTGACCCTCTTTCATCGAGAAGCAATCGAAAAGCAAACAGGTAGTATTTTCTGATTTTCTTCCGCATTTTTCTTCTAGGTTTTTAGGTGTATAACTAATATGGAAACCCCAAAAATTTTGGGTGTACATTTTGATTTCTGTTAGGGGTTCCTGAAATGTTGGTTCTTGATTTTGATTTCTGTTGGAGGTGTTCAGATTGATTGTTGGGGAAATCCTAAATCGGCATCTTTGGACAGATTAACAGGTCTTGATCTGTCTCTCGTTCTCTTGCTTTATGTTATGTTATTCGATCTATTTCGAATTCCATCTAGCTTTATTTGTGATTCGGATTTATGGGTAAGTCTTGGGTTGGATTGGTGTAAAGGAAGAAAAGTTTTTGTAAAAAATATGCTTAAGAGATGGGTAAACGATGTGAGTGGGTTTTGGAAAATAATGGGTTTTGCTTAATTTGTAAAGAAAAGTTAGAAAAAACTGTGAGTGAGTTTTGGAATTCTTCTGAGGGGCCTGCAATATTGGAGTGATATCAAGTAGAAGGAGGGCAACAAAGGAAGGAAGAGTGAAAAAAAAAAAAAAAACATTCACGGGTCTGTAGAGTAGTTTTTGAGTTGGGAAGAGATCAAAGATGGGGGGTCCTATTGGGTTTGCATTTGGAGTAAAGTAATGTACATAGGTTTTTGTTGGTAAATTATTTAAGTAATGAGAGAGTTATATATTTCAAGATCTTGGAAAGGGACAATGAATGTGGGATAGAAATTCGAATAAGTGCTGAAAACTAATTTTGTGGATATGTGCATAAAAACTCAGTACCACTCAACTGTAAGTAGGGATGAGATGACAAGCTTGAAAGATTATATAATGTTAAAAGAATGGAGGGGGAAGAAAATGATATCTATTTTACACTGCCTAGTGCCTCCTAGTCCTTTGAGAAGTTGAATAAAATGGGAGGTTTTGCTTATGGTAGAGATTGAGGCCTAATTAACTTCTTCAATTCCACCAATATTTTCCACATTTATCTACCAATATATGATGTGCAGATTCCTTTCCCTCTATTTCCAGTTTTGATCAATTTTGCATAATGATTTTAAGATTTATTTTTTCATATGATTGATTGTATTCCACTTAAGGATGAATTTAGAGGAAGAGGAGGAGAGGTCCACTTGTTAAGAGTTGGTGGAGTTTGTGGTAATATTGTATTTGATTAGAATCAGTAGTTTTTGTTGGATCTTTTTGTTTTTTGATCAGTTTTCATTATCAATCTGCTAGCTAGAATTGCAACTGTTTTTTCTAATGCTAAGTAAAATTATTGCTCTAGATATCCCATTTGCTCAAGACAATGATTTCTTATGTTCACTAAAAAAAAAGCAACAAAATGCTTTCAATATAAGATGGGAAATATAATAACATTTCATGACTATCGGCTAATAACAGGCGCAATGCTTCAATATATCCACACAAAAACACATAAGTACAAACATGCACATGCACATGCATTTGTTCTTAGATCTATGAAAAAATTTGAAAGGAAAATAATATAGTATAGTTTGAAATAAATTCAATGGCTAAGGGTCATAATTTTAGCAGGCAGTTTATATATGGCCATAGCTGTTGCATCCTATCAATCATAAGCACTTGCTTTTTTGTGTACACAACGTATCTCCTCACCTCAATATGAGCTTGTCCCAATTCTGAAATCCTGCATTCCTAAATTCCCAACAGTAATCTCCCTTTGCCTCTCACTGCACCCAGGCAGGAAGAAAACATTTAATCCCGAACCCATAAGCTTTTCATAGAGTTTCAAACTGGGTTCTATAGCAGGTGCCATCGCCAATAGTGAGAAACCTCTTATCAAACTCCACAAGATCAAGAACCCAGTAAGCTACAAAACCCAAATAAAAATTTGATGTCTTTTGATTATCTTTGGGTTGATCAGGTGGAAAAATTTTATGTCGAAAATCTTGATGAGCTAGTTTTGTTATAAACCAAATAGTTAAAAAATTAGTTTACCACAACATAAATCAGTGAATGAAAAACACTATTTTTTTTTAGTGATAGTATACTCCACAAGTACTTGGGAACATGTTGAGTAAAGAAAAGGTATCCTTGTCGATTTCGTCATCTTCTATTGTTAATCATACATTGAAAAACAACCCAATCTGCACCTGTGGATCACCCTCTTCACTTAGAACATCAAATACACGGCGAAATCCTGGTTGAGCATTCTTTGGGTGTTCAAACTACAATATTAAGGTACAAAAATTGTTAACATTCACTTTAACTTGCGTTTGGGTTTGACTAATATTTTTTATATTTATATTCACAAAATATGCTTTTCCTTTGGTTGTTTATATAGGGGTTACCACATTGCAACTTTTTCAAATGGGCAGATAGCGGTCAGGAAAGAGAACAAGAACTTTGCAAAATAGAAGTTGAGTTGTTAAGGAAGAAAGATGAGCTTCAGCAAACATAGGAGGAGTTTCAAAAAACACGGGAAGAGCTTCGAAAATTAGAGGAAGAGTTCGAAAAACTATGGAAGAGGTTCGACATTGGATGGAAGAGGTTCGTAAAAGAGAGGGCAAAATTATGAAGATGGAGTTGGAAGTTCGGCGTCAACGCACACATATTCGTATATGTTGGGCAATTTTAATATTTTATCTGTTCTATGTACGATCATAGTGAATACCCACTAAACGGGAATTTTGTGTAATTTTCTGGACTCAGTGAAATATATGTAGTAGTAGTTATGGAAATGCCTACAAACTTGTAAGAAATATATGTAGAATATTTTGGGTTTTGGAATTCAACATTTGAAAAAGTCTTCAAATTGTATATTTGAACTTTTCTATGCAAAGTGGATGGTTTCTTGGGTTCTATCTCTTTTGCAAATGCAAAACAGGTGCAAGCCTTGCCAATGCATATAGTACATACAAAGGGACCTATCATGTCGAACGTTAAAACGGTGCAAAATTGGTAGGTTCCATTTATAACTCGACTTTTAATGCCTGAATCCAAGAAAAATGAGATCCTGTAAATTGACAATATCAGTGAATCCTGTCAATTTTCCTGACACCTGATCATGGATAGATTAATGTATCAAGTCTGTTGAATCCAAGAAAAACCCTTTTACTAATGTAAAGAGCAAATTTACACCCAATACATAAGAAAATACATAATAGTTGTAAACTGATCAAAAACAGGGAGTAGAATAATCATGATAAATACTTCTACTCCCTGTTTGTGTATCCATTACAACTTCTAGTTCAAACCTGTGGTAATATGAGAACATACAAATTACGATGCTCTCGTATAATCACAAACTAATTACAACTGCCCCCACTACCCATAAAAAAATAATTACATGCGAACCTCCACCCATAAAAAAATAATTACAACAGCTCAAGTCCATCCAAATACACCAAGAGCATATAAACACCATATGGAAGGAAGTTTTTGCAACTCCTGCTCCACTAATGTTGCAATACACCACCCAAACAAAAAAAAATAACAATTGTACACCATATCGATAGCATTTTTTTCAACTCCTTGCTCCATTAATGTTGCAATAAACCATCACCCAAGGACTCATCACTTGCTGCTCGACTCCCCATCGTTCCTTCTTCTTGCTCTTCCCATTTTTGTGCAAAACTGCCATGAATCTACCCATTCTCCAACTGAAATCAGAGCACACCAAATCATGATATATATGCTCAATCAATAGCATAAAACCATAATGAAACTTGATTTGAAACTCTTCAACCAAAATAACCCACAAAAAAATAACTTGCACATTAAAAGCTAAATCATTCGAAGTGCTAGCAGAAAATATTTGAAGAAAAGTTAATTCCCAACTACTTTGGGTTATTCATACTTCACCACATCAGCTTGCCAAATAACATTCCTAAGTATATTGCTTGAAAATGAATGATTAATAATTCATTTTAAACATATTAACATTTTAACACAAAACCATAATGTCATACTTTGCCATTACTCCGTAAGCAAGCAAATTTATAAAGATTACACCATCCTTTAAGCAATCGAGATACAAACCCCATATGTTAGACTCATTGCGACGGTTGTGTCTCACGCAAGTGTTCCGGCTGGGTTCCATCCAACCCAAGCAAAATCTGTGAACATCCCAATATCAATTAAAAATGAAGCCTACAATTTTACAAACACTCATTTACACAGTATCACCAACTTCAAGAAGACAATTTACACTTTCTTGAGTCGCATTCTCTGCAAAGTTTAACTCGGTGGCACTAAAGTCCATCACTTCGGTAGTGTTTAGTATCGGCAAACAATACATAAGCGGAATATTAGATTAAGGTACCTCTATTGCATCGAATTTCTCAATTTATGGTAAAAGGTAAATAAATAAAATGTCATATCTTTAAAAACCCGTAAAGCTACCTCAACTAGGACATTTTGTTCTGTCCCAACATCTGTTTGGCCAAATAAATTCCTACACGTTCCAACAACTTCACGTTCTATCCCATGCAGCTACAAAGCAAATAAATCAAGTAAGAATTTATATATGTATTTTATAATAGTAAAACACAAAGTATAAAAGCAAAAATATTCAGAACAGTGCACTTAGTTAACCTGCTTACGTTTTCCTTTTTGACTAGCCTTTTTCGTTATGGGTTTCACTCTCTCAATCATTGATTTTTTTCTAAGGGATGGCGGTCTACCTTTTCCTTTGACTACATTAGGACTCAGTACTTTCTTAGAACTTGCAGCTATCGTTATCTCCGCATTATAAATTACAACCTTCGAGGGCGGCTTGTTGGTGCGGTACCCTAAGTTCATCGCATCTAGCTTAGCTAGCATATCCTCAGTGTGCTCATCACATGAAGATGCATTTGTGGCTACTTCGTAGCATTTCTTTATGATGCATGAATATCTCTTAACTTCAGGCCTCTGATCAACTAAGTCATAACTACTTGGTATAAGAGTGTATGTCATTTTTATGTCTTTCCTCCATCGATCCAGTATGTACTTCTCTGGAACCGAACGGACTTTGTTAACTCTCATAATGTCTAATACATGTCTACACAAAATCCCTCTCATCTCAAACAAGGCACATGAACACTTCACTTCGCATTCGGCCTCATTAAAGTACACTGTCTGGGTCACCTCCTTGATGAAATCATCAACATTCACTTCATCTTCTACATGGTATATTGCAATTACACCATCCATCCGGTGTAGAGTTGGAAGCGTTGCAAGCATCCCTATTACTTCTTTTTGAACTTCTCTAAATTTATTGCAAGTGTATATCTCTTGAAAAGTCTTCTCAAGTGGAGAAGAGAGACGACGGGAATTGTGACGTTGAATGAGTGGAAGTCTGCCTCACTTCCACTCTCAATCTTCTTCCTCAATGCATTATCGAACTGATCAACAAACTCTTTTAAGTTTGTTTTAGCATGAACATACCCGTCGAAAAAAGCATTCATGCTTTCGCTTCGTTGGGTTGTACTCATTCCAGCCCAGAAAACTTCTTTCATGAACACCGGTGCCCAATACGTATGCTCAGCGTATAAACTCTTCAACCAAGCATTCTCCTGCAAGTTGTACTTCGTAATCAACACTTTCCAAGAGCCCTCAAACTCCTCTACTGTGTGAGAGTTATACACACAATTTAGCAACTGACTTTTCAAACGAGTTTTGTATGCACCATGTGAACCTAGCTTCTCAGGCAATTTTTTCAATATGTGCTATAAGCAAAATCGGTGTCGGCTATTTGGAAAGACGAGAGTAATTGCATTTTTCATAGCTCTATCTTGATCTGTGATAATAGCCTTGGGAGCTTCACCATCCATACAAGTCAACCAAGTCTGAAATAACCATGTAAACGTTTCTATATCCTCACTAGAAATTAATCCTGCCCCCAATAAAATTGACTGGCCATGGTGGTTTACACCAACAAACGGTGCAAACGGCATCCCATATCTATTCGTCAAATATGTCGTGTCGAATGTGACGACATCTCCAAAATATTTGAAGGTTGTGCCCTACTTCGTGCATCCGCCCAGAATACATTCCTCAACCGCCCGTCATCATCCATATCCATTAGTGAGAAGAACCCGTCATTCTTATATTGCATTCGAGCAAAGTACTCACGAAGGGCTCCAGCGCCACATTTCCCAAGTCGAAGGTGGCGTGCCTTGTCAATATAATTACGGCAGTCTTTTTCATTAAATGGCAAGTTCTCAAACCCAACTGCTTCTTGCACAAGAGAGGCAAAACTCTTATTCATTCTGATCCCAGCCTGATCATTTATATCTAAGACTCTCTTAACAGACTCGCTCACTTCTCTATTGCAGCGAAAGAACCTCGCCTTTTGTGGACTTAGGCTGTGATTATGGGAATTGTTAGCACTCGACACTTTCAACACTCCTTTTTCTAACGTAACATTTATCCTTGCCTTACATTCTGTCTTTGATGTCGGACATGGCCTCGCGACATTTGTCAAACGGTTCTGTGCCTTCCCACCACGAGAACAACCCAATGTGACATATCTAATGCTCCCATCCTCAAACCTATGACTCATTTGTGTCATAATCCCAAAACCGCATTGTTGCCCATATCGTTTATAATAAGAAAGTAACTCCTCTTCATATTTAAAGATAATTCCCAACTTCGGCTCATCAAGGATATCGGCCCCTTCAGTATGCATAGTATTTCTACTCCCGGACTGATCGGCATCTTTGGGTTCAACAAAAATGTCATACTGATCGGCATCGTTGGGTTCGACAATATCATGAATGGAGGGTGTAGACATACTTTTTCCAGTAGACTCGGGTGATATATTTTGGATTTCATCCACATGGCTTGAACTTGTTGAGTGTAAACCAATCGGAGAGAAAACTGATGACTGAAATGGGGGTAGGGGATTTCCCTGCAATTGCACCCACAAAATGAATTAAATTGACTTTAGTACTTGATAAAAATAAGCGCAGTACTTAACAATATTAATTTATCACCTGACTAGTCCATGTAGATGGGTTTGCATCAGGATGCTCCACAAATGGTGGTAACCATGCATGTGGCATTGGTGGATGGAAACCATGCATATAATTTGACAAATCCGGATAAAATGGTATTGGTATCGCCTAACATATAAAATAAAAATGATTATGAAACAAAAATGTACTCATGGAAACTATGGAACAAAACCAGTCATGATAATGGTTTAAAAACTGAATATTACAAAAGCGATAAATTCCTACCTGGGACAAAGGCTTTGTTGCTGGATCTGCGGTAGGAGGTGTAGACGAAGATGCATGCTCCTTCCCTTTCTCCATCTATAGAATATTTTTATACATTAAAAAAATGTTATTACTTTGGCTTTTGGCCATAGTTATTAGTTTTATGTTAGTTCTCTTTATTGAAAAGTAACTTTTATGTTAATTCTAAGAGATTGTCATTACCTATGGCTTTCCCTCAAGATGAATTCATGCGCTTCAACTTTTCCATGATTTCCATATTTTGTGAAGCATAAAGATGAACAAAAAAGGAATGGAATGACAATAGTAGTAAATCCCTAATAATGGTTTTAGTACATAAAAGAATTGACCTACAATATTTGTCATATACACATGTAATAATTATCAAATATACACATGCCCATGCAGATATAGTAATTAAAGTAGATGTAAGTTATTTTGAGAACTAGAGTCGACAAACCTAATAAATTAAAGACATAGTCCTTTCCTTGCATGTCATTAACTTATAACCAACGTTAGTCAAGAAACATTAAAGAAAATACATGTAATGCAATAAATGCACCAGAAAAAAGAAAAACCTTAACAATATATTGTAAATACAATACTTTTCCAAACTTATAGGGAGCTACTTGCATGGTGACAAATTTAGTGATGATTAAAGCACACTTAAGCACAGAAACACCAAGGTTGGAGCACTTCCTGGCCAAAAGCAAATCATTCCACGCAAAAGTTATTGTTTAGCATGTTAAGTTTTTCATACTTTAATGAATGTGAACTTCTATTTCAATGCTTGTATGTATGAATAGATGCATTTATATTTTTTTTCTAATAAAAATAAATAAATAAATAAAAAGACAAAGGGCAAAGAAGAAGAAGAGCAAGCATGTACATTTGATTTAACAAATTATAACCTTTTGTTTTTCTCCTTTCGGCTATGTAAAAAATTGATATGAGATGTTGTTTCTCATTGAAATGCTCGGATTGTCTCCTTCAAAGCTATGTTTTTTGACACAAATATTGGTTCACACAATACTATACTGTGTAATATATAACCACGTTTAGTTTCATTTTGCCAAACCAGCTATAAATTTAACTCAATGATCTCTACTTCATAGTGAAAAAACAAAAACATAGATATAAAAAAAAAGTAAATGAAAAAACTCTTCTTCACTTTAAGACCAACGTGAATTTATTCACTACTTTATGAATAAACTCAACGTTAATTTCCTCTTTATCATGTTCTGAAGCACCAAAACAATTGAATTTTTGCTTGCACATGAGAAATAATTCTAACAACATGATCCGAAATCCATCATTGGTTGGTAATAATGCCCGACCATATATAACAGTTTTGTAATGTTTCTGCTATCGACCATATATGCCGATTCTTTTAATACTTTCTACTTGAAAAATGAGATTATTATAAACTATATAATCTCTATAAAGTCCCAAGTCAGAAAAAAATTACCTTTCTACTCCAACAAGCCTGAGACCCTCACTCTGGCCTCAACCTCTCCTGCTTTCAGGAAACCAACCAACGCAGCCTCAACCCCGCCTTCTTCGACTGGTTTTCTCGATCAGCAGGTATGTACACTATGTTTCATTGTAAAACAAAATAAATAACACTTTGTAAGCTAAAGGAAAACACCAACTCGTTATACAAAGCGGGAAAACAAGAAAACTGATTTTTACATGCTTGTAAACTGATTTTTACACTTCGTAAATAACACTGGTTTACAACCTTGTTTTCAAATAAACTCTGGAATATAGAAGCCAATACCTTTTCGGGAAGCCGATTTTTACATGTGAAACTCGAATGCTACGTGAGATTCTCCTTCTAATGGTATAAAATGGACTGGAACGGAGACAACTTCAGGATCAAAATAGAGAAAGTGAGAGATAGATGAAAATATAGTTAATTGATGAGAGGGTTGGTCGAGTTAACTGAAAATGGTGGAGGAGATCTTAAAATGGGTGATCTTGGTCGGTCGGACGAACTGCTCGTAGGGACGTAGCGCTACATAGTCGGGAGTATGAAGCTTCTGCAGCATGTTTTGATATTTCCCTCTTTTTCCTGTTTCCGATCTTTTTTTTTTTCACTTGCCATGTCATTTTCGTCCGCATATTCGTCCGCATAGTGCTTACCTATAGCAGTACTCAAAATATATACCCACGGTGGAGGAGTACATGAGTAATGCCCTAGTAAGCGGTGGTTACTCAGTAGTTACAACCTTATCTTTTCTTGGCATGGGAGATGCAACAAAGGAGGTCTTCGAACGGGGTTGCAGTAACCCTAAAGTTGTTAAAGCAGCAGAAACAATATGCAGGCTCATGGATGGCATTGTCTCTACTGAGGTATACTAGATTGGACGTCCGATATGCAAACTACCGATTACTTCAATCATATATTAAGTTTATATTGATAAAGTTGGACACTCTTTGATTATCATTTGGCTGTTCTAGAAAGATTCAGTTGGAGACTTGGAGGCAAGAAAGTAATTTCAGTTAGAATATTCTCCATGCTAGTTACCAACATTGCATGCCTGTAGTGTTAGTTCCAGTTAAGGATATAATAAATATAATAAAATTTGTCCCTTTCCTTCAATTAATGCTTTTGAGATGAGTTGTGATTCCATTCGAACCTTAATTTTACACTTTATCCTATTGATTTAATATTCCATATATTCCTTTCCCAGCTCTATGTTGAGCAGGCAATGTACCACCATTAATTTGTCAGTTCACACAGATAAATCTTTCGCCATTGATGTTGGAAATATAATCACGAAATGATTTGAAGTTTTATTGCAGTTTGAGCAAAAGAGAGGACTTGTGGCGCCCCCAAAATCCCCACGTACGGATACGGGGAATTCGAGGCGCCCGGATGGTGACATCACGGGTCACCATCCTAACGACGAGTGCCAAGTGTGTGCAAGCGACACATGTGCACAAGAAGATACGCAGCGGATAGCAAAGTCAAATATTAAGTACCAGAATTTTTCTTAAATAAAATACAAACGGTTCAAAGGCACATAATAAAATATTACATGATATAAATATTGTTTTAAAACTAAGTACAAAGCATAACTTCAAATCAGAACTCCGGCGGAGCCGTATCCTCGGGCTCAGCCTCCTCCTCCTCCTCGAACGCTGCATCAAAATCTACGGTACCAAAAATGGTGCCGCAGGTAAGTAAAACCCAAACACCACTAGATAAAAGCATATTAAACTCAAACAACAAGTATGAATGAATGTCAATGCTCCAAAACTCATAAATCATATTTTCCACGCACGCCAAAAACCCAACTGGCTTAAAAACATAACCTTTAAAACCAAGCTTCGCCATTATCCCAGATAATGGCCCAAACCACCATTTTCCCCGAAAATGGATCACAAGACCATCGCCATTTTCCCAGAAAATGGCCCATATCCGAAAACCATGAAAACCAACCAATTATGCATGCACCATGATCTCCCCTAGGGATCATCCGCACACTCTGGCTCTGTGCCACACCGCAGGTAACGTCTATGCGTGTGACACCTACACGAGTGATGCCCAGACTCGCGCCTCCAACTCGCGCGTACCTGGCCAGGCCATCCTCTAGTCCCCGCCACTAAAAGGACCACGGAGTCGACACGACAGCGTTACCGTATCGTGCGATCCGGTCGTCGCCCGGCGACAACCCAGGGGATGTCACTCAGTATTATCCACTCCCGAGTGACCAGAGGAGCTCCACCGAGATAATAACCCATCCCGGCTTGGGCTCGTGATACGCACACTCCCAAAAACCATTTACGCCAATAAAACATGATTTTATCCAATAAAATAAAATACAAGTGCATGCATCATGTAAATGCCAATTTCAATGCTCGACAAATAAATTCAACCATAGCACAACAAATCAAGCAACTCCGTCCTCCATCCATCCGACCCCCGAACTCCTCGGACTCAGTCCGGAATCAGCGAACCAACCAAATAAATTATTGAAAGAGTAAAATACATTTAAATCTAAAAGTAGCGTTTGGAAAATACTTACAGCGCTATATAGGATTTTTAGAAGGTTCGGCGCGAAGCGAACGGCGATGCGAAAGCAACGTAACAGTGCAAATGCACTGTTCCCGTGGGTCGCAAAATACCCACTTTTGACCGGGGACAAACCAAGACACCAAATTGATAGGGAATGGTCTAGGGATGTTTATGAAGCTAGTGGAAGTGAGTTTTGGCCGTGGGTGGCGGCGAAAACGCCGGTAGGGGCGGAAAAAGGGCAAATCGGAGTTGAGCTCGTGGGAGCCGCTCCGGTGACCGTTTGAGGCCGGGGATGGGTGGGTTAGGTCGGCAAGGAGTAGGGGAAGAAGTGGTGAAGAGGTGGTGGCCGGAGGTGGAGCGACGGCGGCGGATCGAGCCACAAACCGTGCGGCTTTTTGGGCGTTTTCCGGCCAAACGGCCGGCCGGTTGGGGCTGGGAGTTGGGGGGAGTGATCACCGGCCGGAGGGGAGTCGACCGGCAGGGGTGGCGTCGGGCACGACGCCGGCGAACGGCGGGCCTGGGTGGGGTTTGGTTCCGGCGTGGGTGAAGAGAGAGAGAGAAAGAGAGGGACGCGGGGAGAGAGAGAGAACCGAACGGGAGAGGAAGAAAAAAGGGAAAAAAGAAAAAAGAGAAAAAAGAAAAAGAAGAGGAAAAGAAAAGAAAAAAGAAAAAGATGAAGGAAATTAATGAGGTCCAGTCCTCACGTCGGAAGTCCAAAGACTGATCAGCCGAAAACGGTATAAAAAACATAAAACGATTAAAATAAATTAACACTACATCAAATAAATAAATAAACACCACTAAAAATATTTTAAACACTTCAATAAGCTAAAATAAAATAAATAACTAGTAAAAACCAATTATTTAAATTTTTAAAACCAAAAACAAGCCAAAATAAATTAAATCACAATTTAAATTCAACAGCCAATAAAATCTATTTAAAACTCGATAATTTAAAATAAAAGTACTATAAAATATTTAATTAAATTAAAATATCCCTTCAGTGAAAATACACATAAAAGCGGGTCATCACAGGACATGTCTCTTGCATTGACTGCTATGTGAAGCAGCACGGTGTCTCAAAGCATGAGGCACAAGAAGAATTTCAGAAGCAGATCGAGAATGCATGGAAAGATATTAACAGCGAGTTCCTTAAACCTACTCAAGTGCCATTGCATTTCCTAGAGCGCGTTCTCAATCTCGCACATGTAATGGATGTTCTTTACAAGGATAAAGATGCATACACAGACCTTGCAGAAGTGCTAATAGACGGTGTCACTTCATTGCTTGTTGATCTAGTGCAGATTTGAGCCTGTCAGCCCAGTAAACCATATTTCGACGTACTGCATTGATGTGAAATAATGATCAACGTCTCTAGCTACGGTGAATCACTTCTGATCAATAAAAGGACTTTTTCAACATATATATAAATATATATATATCTGTATATCTATGTATCGGTGTGTGGTGGATGATATTCAAAATTAAGGTCCACTTATTATATTTATAATGTCCATAATGTTTGAAAACCTTGCAAGCAATATTATAAGATCCACATGTTATATTTGTTTGTTCACGAAGTAAACCATCCCATTGGTCTAAAAATTGAAGGTATTACGCGGCAAGATTAATTAAAGTTTTCTCTATACTAATAGGCCAACTCGTAAAAATATAAAATTCACTATCATCATTATTATTGGATTTCAATCATGGGGACACAGTATTCAATATAAACCCAAAACCATGATGAAACACAAAAGTTGAAGGAAACTTAAAATCCAAATCAAATCAAACACAAACGCTTGAGGGAATAGAATCACAAGCTTCAAATGTTAGGGTTGTGACAATATACCCAGTGTGGTGCTATTACAGCCAGGCCCTTTTATGTTCCCCAAAACTATTACAGGTCATGGCTATTATATCTTGAGAAATCCTGCAGACCGGTCGAGCTTATGCTACCCAAATAACAGTCCATCAATAATGTACTAACATGTAGGTTGTCTACCACAACAATCTTGTGGATGCACAGCACGGAACCTCCCCAATGTACTGACATGTAGGTTGTCTACCACAACAATCTTGTGGATGCATAGCACGGAACCTCCCCTTCTCCATTTTGCACCCACTCTGGTTTTCCCTAGTAAGGTTTTTATTTTTTGTTGGCCTCAAACTAAAATAAAATTTTGTTGATTAATACTTGAGGCCTGTTATCATCTTGCAGGAAAATTCTCCAATAGTTTCAATTGATGGGTATAAGAATGTGCCTGATAATGATGAGGATGCATTACTCAAAGGAACTGCAAATCAATCTATATCCGTAGCCATCCCCATCATCTTCTCGTTTTCCCGAACAATTCTTCCCCTTCATCTTCCCCTTTTCCCTTTGTCTTCCCCACCTTTCCTCTTCGTCTTCCCCACCTTTTCCCCCACTCTCCCTTTGATATCTGAAAATCTTTCTAGGAAAATACAATAATTTGATGAACATGAAAATACCCATAAACTATTTCTTTTTCAACTTTCTTTTGGTACTAAATTTTGCTTCAAATCATTCATCAAGTACCAAGAAAAAAAAAACTCTTTTTTCAATCAAATCCATGTCAATGAACTCAAAATAAACTTTGGGGGGGGGGGGGGGTGTGAAATCGATGGCCTAGGCAAAATCGATGGACTAGTGGGGTGAAATTTGACTGGGCGAAATCGGCGTTGCCCTGGTGGTGGTGGACTAGTGGATGCTGGCGAGGTGTATGTTCGGCGTGAAACTGGAAGCATAGAAAGGGGGGATTCGTGCAGTGAGTTTCCTTTCTTCAGCTTTCCTATTGTTTCCCTTGTCTATCCCATTTGAACGAGTATAAATTGAATTTGGCGTAATTCTAAGGTGGCAGCATGTAAGTGGAGGGCTATTATTTAGCAAAAAGTGGACCTACCGGTTAGAAGCGGTTCTCTTATATCTTAACCTCTTAAAAATCACATGTTCCCCAAATCATGTGACAATAGAATGTCAACTTATAATGCTAGTCAACCGGTTCTAGGCTAGGGTACGGTCCCAGTCCGAGAACCCAAGCCTAGAATTGGTATCAAACCCAGGCCGAGTAGTGGCCCAGATTAACCTGGGTTATGACTCATGTTGTTACCTGGAATAATCCATAGCTTTGAAACCCAAAAATCCGGGTATTCGGGTTATACGTGGATTTAGAATGAATAATTTTTTAAGGGCCTATATTTTATTAATTTTTTTGAAGAAAGAAATAAAATCATACTACTAAATGTGATACCCCTTATTTATGTGCATTTTTAACTAAGTAAATTCTTTTATTTATTATAATTACGAGCATACTTGTATTAAGTTTTATATTATTTTAGTGGTATTATTTTATTATTTCTAACTGTGAAATTTAATTTAAAGTATTTTATTATTATTAATATTGTTCATCATTTAAAATGCTTTATTTTAAATTTAGTTTATTGTTGGATTTTATTATTTTATTTTACTAAGTCACTGCATTTAAATTATTTTATTTAAATTTGCCGTTTTGAAATCTTTTTCGTTGGATCCTTTTTTAGGCCCAGATTGAAAAGGCAGGATCTTATTTCTTTTGCTTCCTTTTTCTCTTTCCCTTTTTCTTTCCCATTTCTCTTTCTTCTTTCTTTTTCTTCTTCCTTTTACTTTTTTTCCTCCCAATTTCTCCCCCAGCCCGTGCAATACGCCTTCTTCTTCTCTCCCCCATCCATTTCTTATCCTCCACCCAGCACTACTGTGCATGGCCCGTGGTTGTCATCGCCCCTCCCACTTGGTTCCCTTTCGGCCGGTGAACACCCCCACCTATTTTCAGTCCACTCCGTGCTGCCGTTAGCCACCACACACGATTGGAAGCCGCGGTCTTTTTTTCTTCCAGCTCCGTCATGTACCCCCCATTGCTGTCTTCGCTACTCTCATTCTCTTCCCCACTAGCTGGTGACCTCACCCCTCCGTTTTCAACCCCTCTTGCGCTGCCCAACTCCTCCACGCATGGTTGCAAGCACACGGCTCTTGAGCTCGCATGCCGCCGTTGTGCCAAACCACTTCATCACCAACCTCCCAGCAACCCAAACCACTCTTCCCTAGCTCTGATCAGCCACCGGTGAAACTTAACCATTACAATCTCCTATTTAAGCTTTTCGGCCTTCAACCGCCGCCTACGCAACCACCCATGTCCAACCACCACCATCATTAGTTTTACCAACACCCCTAAGCCATACCCTAGCCTTCCCTAATCTTCGTTTGTCTCCGTTAAAATTTGGATATTCTGAGACCCATGGCCGTAGTGCATTTTGCATTGTGATGATACTTTGCCGACGCTTTTTGCAGCTCATTGATCTTTCAAAAATTATATTATAGTGCTGTAAGTATTTCTAAAATAACCTTTGAGATTTAAATATATTTTGCATTAACAATCATTCTGTGAATTTAGTTGGTTGTGCCGGACTGAGTCCGAGGAGTCAGGGGTCAGTTGGAATAGAGAACAGAGTTGTTTGTGTGATTGTTCGATGTTGAGAATTGTTGGTTGTTGGATATTTGTTTCGTGTCATACATTGCATAGTACATGCATGTTCATGTTTGTAAAATGAAAACTGGGTTTTCGCTTAATGGCATGCATGTTCATGTGTATATTTGAAAACTGGGTTTTATGCGACAAATGATTTTGGGTGTGTTTGAAATGAACGGATTGAACGGTTTGAGAGAGAGTTGTTGTAAGGATGGTGGTAAGTAAGGATGGTGGTAGAGTTCTGCCTATGATTCCAGCATACGGTGCATGCAGTAGGAATGATAGTAAGCAGAGATGGTGGTAGAGTCCTGTCTATGATTCCCGCCTACAATGCTCTAATAGATTCAAAGAGAGGTAAAAGGAACAGTAGGGATAGTGGTAAGCAGGGACGGTGGTAGAGTTTTGCTGTGATTCCCATCTATAGTGCACACGATAGGGATAGTGGTAAACAGGGATGGTGGTTAAATCCCGCCTGTGATTTTCGCTTACGGTGCACGCAGTAGGGATGGTAGTAAATAGAAACTCTGCTTAGACCTGGTCGATAGGACTCTTCCTACTTCCCAGCCCTGTACAAGTCCATCCCAACACTTGATAGGAGAGGACTACATCCACAAATGCACCTCTGTCATGTCACGCAGCTCGAGACTAATCCCGAGTCACGTCACGATGCCCATCATGCTTCTGCTACACTCTTTGATACTTTTCCACCACTTCCATATACTCTTAGCTATAGTCAACCACAAGGTGACCCTCGTCACCTCGAACTACCGGCCACATCACCACTTCTCCGGGACACTGTTATACAGTTCCCGACGCTACACCATATACTCCATGCTTCTCCACTATGCCATCCAACCCTTCGTGACACGTTGTCCGGTGCATCAAGATATAGCACAGAGTACACTCACATGAATTCTCTTCCATCCACACTAAGACGCACTTCACTACGATGCACACCTCACGGTGCATCGCTACACAACGCTAAGTACACTCCACGTATACTCCCTTCATTCTATGCTACACGTCAAGGAAAGGTTACTTTCCAACGCTCATTCATCACCTTACTCTATATATAAGGGAAGCATAAATATGTATTGAGACTTCAAGAAAACTTTATAGCTAGAAGGAATGAAGTGGGGAATTGCTCACTTCATTGAGAGATGTTCGACGTGTAGATAAGTAAAGCTTAAATATCAGAGACCTATTCGGAATTTACAATCCCTACCCATCCCGGAGTGAAAATAGATGATATTGTCATGGATTTTATGGTCAAGTTACCAAAAACTCCAAGCGGAAAGAACTCAGTATGAGTGATCATGGATAGATTAACCAAGAGCACTCATTTTCTCCCAGTTGCTAACACAAATTCCTTAGGGAAGCTAACTCGCTAACTCAATTGTACATTATGAAAATAGTTAAGCTACACGGCGTGCCTAACACTATAAGATCGGATTGAGACCCGAGGTTTACTTCCCATTTCTTGAAGCATTTGCTTGTGGCAATGTGCACTAAATTGAGGTTTAGTAGTGTATGTCATCACAAATGGATGACAGTCAGAGTGAACCATCCAGACACTGGAAGATAGGTTGAGGGCTTGTGCCTTGGAGTTCAAAGGCACTTGGGAGAATCATATCCCACTCATTGAGTTCGCCTATAACAACAGCTATCAAAAGACTACCCAAATAGTGCCTTATGGAGCATTACACGGGAGAAAGTGTAGGTGGCCTCTATGATGGGATGTAGTTGGATAGGGCAAGCTCACTTGATCAGATATGACCCAAGAGATAAGTATTAAGTGAAGGTTATACGTGAAGAAATGGCAACAACACAAAGTCGACATAAAAGTTATGCCAGCATGAGGAGAAGGAACTTGACCTTCGTGATTGGGTATATATTAAGGTACCTCCCATAAAAGGCATAAAAATACTTGGAAAGAAATGAAAATAGTGCTCGAGATATGTTGGGCCGTACCAAGTAATGGAAAAGTAAGCCCAGTAGCATATATGGTTGCACTACTAGCTGAAAAGTAAGAGGTGCTTGATGCATTTCACGTCTCATCTTTAAGAAAGAATTTCGGGACACTAGAACACCTCGAATAATTAGAAAAGTGAGATTCAATTACAAATGCATCTTACTTATGAGGAAATACTAGTACGAATCATACACTGGAAGGAATGAGACCTATGGTCCAAAATGTCTTACCTTGCAATTTAACGATAAGTGATAGCCGTCATCAAATTTTGAGGATGAAATTTTTTGTTATGGAGGGGAGGATGTGAGGGCCATACCAAACTGAGGGAAAGATTACCCTCACACATACAAAGCACCAGCGACGAAAAGGCAACTAGGCGAGCAACGTGCAGCCAAAGACGAAGTAAAGCAAGCAACATGGGCCAAGCAAAGATAGTACGAAAAACATGAAGAAAATAAGGCAACTGAAAGGTTTGCTCTACACCTGGCAAGCAAAGGATGTTTTGACCATAGAAAAGGCGAGCAACGTGAAAGCCAAGACATGTGCAAAACTTGGAGCACTTCAAGATGACACAGAGTGGCTCTGATGGTAGTAGGTGTTGTTCCAAGGCCCATAGTCCATCAATGATGTCTCAATAGGAGTGCACTTGTGAAACGAGGAATACAAATATGCAGACCATATCTCTCACCTTAGAAGTAAGGCATAATGCCAAATGGGTAACTCACATAAGGAGAAGGACTGCAGGTCTATATTCCTTATCCAAAGGCAAGCTGCATAGACATGCATGCCTTGTCCCATCAGTCCACTTGGTCTCTACCATTCTTCAGTCCAATGGACACACGGATGACCATGATTCAAGATCACAATTTGAGTCAAATAGAGGTCAGGCTTCATCAAGACTATGACAAACAGTCCTACCATATAAAAAACATTGTACGATAGTCAACATTTCACTCATGAGATCATAATGTGCTTCAAAACAATCCTTTTTCTTTCTTCTTCTGTTCAAGGACTTCAAGGAGGTTAAGAGCTCGAAGTCTTCATTAACAAAGAGACTATTACCATTAGGCAAAACCTTAGTGTTTAGAATACTATTCAAGTTGGTTCACTCCTACGATGATACTAGATATGTGGGTTAAATGCCTACAAGTATGTTCAGGATTTTATATTTTACTTCTCACCTCTTTCTTTCATGAAAATCCAGATTTTTCTCATTATGGTTATTGATTTACTTTATGATGTGATTTTAAGTGACGTGATTTCAAAGTGATGTGATTTCAAGGTGCTCAATGCTCATGGGATCGATTTGATTGATTCCCCATACCATTCCTAGAGGCACGCTGCAATAGATTTCACCAGTGTAGATGGATTCCTTGTTTTGATTGGGGTAGAATATTTTCATGTGGTCCCACATGTTGATTAGGTGAAGCATTTCCGTTATGATTTTTTGGATGTATTCCATGTATTGGCTTGGTAGAGAGGTTTCTGTCGCCGAAAGGGTGGGAGTGATTCCTAGTACATGGTGTTATGTGTGATCATTTATGTACATGTGTTTTGCTCAGAGGGTGATTCCTTGATATGCTTATGAATATATATGTGTTTTGCTCATAGAGTGATTCATCGTCATACATATGATTTTTCGTGTACGTTTTACTCAAAGGGTGATTCCTCGTCATGTGATTGAGCTGAAATATTGCATATTTTAGCTATTTAAAACCAATGTATTTCAATTGCTTCGTGACATTATTTATTGGTTTTAGATGGAAAAATAATTAATAAGCATAAATTTGAGTTATGATTTTTAATTGATTAATATCATGTTTATGCTTAATTTTATAACTATGATTTAATTGGACAATATTTCCTCACATATATAATATTTTTTTTAATAATCTATTTTCTTTTTAATTTATTTCGAGTGTAATTTTATTTCTTTATTTTCAGCTTAAATAAAATTCACGAGATCAAACGGTGAAGTTTTTTTTACGTAAAGTCAAGAAGCAGTTTCACGTGTTGTCTGGGGGTGCTTTCGGTGGGCTAATTGGACGTGAAAAGGAGACGAAATTGAGAAGCGGCGGAGGAGAGTGCAGGAGTGGCAAGAGTTGAGGAGAGCAAGAAGGAAGCAAGCAAGTTGACATGATCACTCCCTTGCATGCTCTCCCAGTACTTCTCCCATTCTCTGTCAGTATGGACTGTAAATCCTGAGCTTTCTGCTTATCCTTTTCATCACTTTCTTTCTCTGCTTGCATTTCTTTAAGTACGTACTCTTACTAGTCTCTCTTTCGCAATCTCATGTTATATAATTCATATTCGAAACTTCTTTCTTAAGGACTTCCAAAAGGTTTGCATTGCAGTACTCTATATCAATATTCTTGCTTTCTAACGACGATTTGTTGTGTATCCGTAGCACCCCCTTGTAAGATTTAATCGATAATTCATTGCACGAGTTCGTTTATGTTCTTGAACCATTACTCTTCGTTCATGAAAGAAGCTGCTGACATGGCCATTCCCCACTTGTTCAGATGTCCAATTAGTCTAGACTTGTTCAAAGATCCAGTCACTTTATGTACAGGCCAAACATACGACAGATCAAGCATAGAGAAATGGCTGGCTGCTGGTAATCTCACCTGTCCTGTCACAATGCAGCAGCTCCATGATCCATCCATTGTTCCCAATCACACTCTTCGCCATTTGATTGATCAGTGGCTTCATATGGGTGACCAGTTTGATCCCGATTACTTGGCAACAATTGATTCTTTAGCTTCTCTCAAATACAGCCTTGAATCTCATGAAGGCACCTTGGAAGTCAAACTCAACACATGCAGCAGAAAAGTCTCTCACGGCAGCTCACATAGAAAGCAGAAGAAAAGCAAAGCACATGCAGCCAGCCACTCAGACAGCAGAAAACTTGGACCAACCTTCACCTCAAGCTGAAATCATGGCACCTCAATGCAACTCACGGCAACTTTCACACATGCAACAAAGCAGCAGAAAACTTTGACTTGGACAGCACATGATGCAGAATTTTCGGTGGAAAGAGCAGATGATTTTCGGTGGAGGGACAGCAACTCACACCATCACTCGGCTGGAACTTGATGCAGCACACCACATGCATGAACTCACAAATCACGGCACTTAGCAAATCATGGAAGCACATGCAGAAAGCTGAAACATGCACCTGGACAGCAGCAAAACAAGCACTCGGCATATGCAGAAAAATGATGCAGAAAAAAAAAAAATGGAGCCCACACACATGCAGATCATACACGGCACCTTAAGCACACATGAACCAATCGGGCATCACTCACCTAATGCAGCAGATAAAACAAAACCAGCATGCACCGAAAGCAGCAACTACCACCTGCAGAAAAATACAGAACATGCAGAAAAGTCAAGCACAAATGCAAGAAAATCAACTCACGGAAGTCAAGCTCAGCACATGCAGAAGAAGGTCTCATTCGGACAGCTTACACATTCACATGCAGCACACGAAAAAAAAAATGCAGAACAAACAAAGCAGTTCAGCAAAGCAGAAGAAAATTAAACCTGCACCTCAAGCATCAATCACGGAAATACAGCAGCAGCAATTCAGCAGGAAACACATGAAAACTCTATAAAAGGAGGGCAATTTTTTCTTTTCTTCAGATAACAAATGAGAAGTTTTTTTTTCGGTATTACGTTCGGAAGTTTTTTTTTTATTACGTTCAGCACCTGTTTTGTTTTCCTTGAGTTGGTTTTTATTTCCTTTTCTTTCGTTTAGTACTTCTTTTATTTTATCTACTTTCAGTTTTCATTTGCTAGACTTCTTGGTTAACATTGGCTATTCGGCATTTGGATGTTTTTAGGCTGGTTTGGTTATGGACTGATTTTTTTTTTTCGTTTTCTTTAGAGAAGCAAGGGAGTCGGCAGCTGTAGTGATTATTTTCGTTCAAGCATTCATTTTTCGTTCAGTTCTATAGTTTTACTTCTCATCTTTAGTTTTTATTCTTTTCGGTTGTAGCGTTCTCTTGTTCGTTTTCATCGATTGGAGTTTGCAAGTTTTTTTTTTTTTTTTTTTTTTTCTTTCGTACTTCTTTCTTTTCCGTTCAGCGTTTGGAGAGTTGGAGTGTTAGTTCCTTTTTCTTTAGTTTTGAGAACCAGGTCGGCAGTTTTCTTTATTTCTCCTCATGCCATTCCAGACCAAACGGAGTTACATTGTTTTTTTTTTTCCAAGTTTCCAGTGGGGGCTCGTTTATTGTTTTTTTTTTTCGTTCCTGTTAGTTTAGACACAGGCGGCAGCTTTCTTTATTTTTCTTTTCGGTTACGAGCCATTGAGTAGGCAATTTTAGTTTTTATTTTATTTTTTATTTTTACAGAACCATTTGGCAGTTTCCGCTTTTATTATTTTCATTCTAGTTTTCTTTGGTTCCAGACCTTGTTAATTACGGCAAGTTATTTTTTTTTTTTACGTTGTTGTTCTTATTTGGTTCATGTTTCATTTTTACGTTGGAGACAATTTTTCTTCATTCGTACTGTTCTTCTTCTCTATTTACATTTCCTTGTTCCATTCAGCATTTTAATCGTTTTTCAGTTCAGCATTTCTTTTCTTTCGGATATTTTTCTCTTTTATTTTGGAGTAGAGCATTTTTATTTATTTGTTATCCCTTCTTTCACTTTTATGTTCTCGTGCCATTTTTGTATTTTATTTTGATAATGTTTATTTAATTTTCATAACTTTGTGTCGAATTTTTAATTTGGGGTTTTTCAATATTTAGTGCATGCTTGTTATCTACTTTCTAATCTAGTTTAAATTCTTAATTTAGTTTTATTAATTTCTGAGTTTAATCTATTAGTTATCTACATTCCAATCCGACAAACAAATCTAAAAACATGAATCTAGTCCATGACTAGTAAAATTTCCATCCATTGCACATACCATTTATTTTTTCTTTCTTTGTGAAGTTTTTCACATTTTTTCA
Source organism: Carya cathayensis (assembly GCA_011037825.1). NCBI lineage: Eukaryota > Viridiplantae > Streptophyta > Magnoliopsida > Fagales > Juglandaceae > Carya > Carya cathayensis. The sequence goes on along the minus strand of QGSO01000809.1, from coordinate 38,284 downwards.
ACGAGTTTAAATTTTGAGTAAACTTTCCCTGAGGAGACGATTTAGGAATTTATTCCTTATTATTACACGACATCCTCCTGCACTTGGGATAGCATTAGTGCTACTCATTTTTGAGTGAGTTATCATGCTTAAGATATGTGTTTCTAGTCTTGTTTACATGAAACTTGTGTAATCATATTCATAATCATTGTCTCTAATTGTTAAAACTTTTTATGATTTTTAACTTACTAAGGCTTTGTTGATATCTCACCATGACAGCCCCACTACAGTTCCATCCATCGGAACCTTAGACTTTGTTGCAGATGTAGCTTAGGAGGGTTACCCTAATGTAGAATGACCAGCACAACATGAGGAGTAGCCACTCAGTGGGGGCCTATCTCAATTTAGTCCTAATGAAATATCTTTATAAACTTTAAGATATTTATTGAAATTAGGCAACATAAAATTTATGGTGTTATGTATTTCGACATGGGAGTGATGATCTAATGATGGTAAGTAATTACATCTGGTATGAAGGAACAATGACATATGAATGTAGCCGATATAAGCACACAAGATTTCCATGATCGTAAGGGATGTAGCCGACTAGGGGGTTGGGATTCCCCACAATTGATGTAGAGAATAAACAAACTTCATTTCAAAAACTCAAATGTCTTATAGTGAGATCTTCCCTCCTCTTGAAGAGGTATATAGCTAGGCCTCAATGACTATGCCATATATAGAGCTTTTTTTGGAAAATTGTATAACAACTTCTATAAGTATTGACAAAATTAGAAAAGAGTGAAACACTATCAGACAATTTGAATCAATAAATAAAACATATTCGCTTGAGTAAATAATCCATCTTTTCTTTAATCAGGAAAAACAAAATGAGTTAGACTAAAGAAGGCAAAACAAGAAAGTATTTTAGACAATATTGACAACTGCGGTCAGAAATGAAGCTTTAAATCAAAAAGACATAAGCATAGTAAAATCTCTAAGTTTGTATGTTTCAGAATGAGGAATTGACATTTGATAACAATTTATAGACATCAAAGGTAGCGGCAAGGGAACTTTTATGCATTATCTGATTACTAAGACGTAGTGAGGCAAAACAAAAATGGGAAGAAATTATGAAAGGGGAGGGCTTGTAATATCATTTCAAATAAAAAATAATTAGAGAGAATTGATATACATAATAATTATCAGCGTAATACATTGTTTCTGAAATCTTATACTATTCTTAAAAAAATCTCATTTGTGGAGATCATTATATCCTTTTTCAATAAATTGTTGTAATTAAATTATCTCCTCAATCTACTAACATCATATTTGCATCATAGAAAAATAGAAAATTATCAACTTACAACTCTTTTACAATTCTATATGAAATGGAGAATGATTTTGTAAGTTGATAGGACTGTTCAATCAGGTTGGATTCTACCTAGGCTAGAAACTGCATCATCCACTCGGGCTGGGTACGTGTATGACACATGAGCACTGAGTTTTAAACCTACAACCCTATACTCTATTTTTATTAAGAAATTTAAACCAATATCAAAATGACTTCGTTTTATTTTTAAAATTTAACATTTCAGCCCTAACCCCCCTTCTCTCTCTCTCTCTCTCTCTCTCTCTCTCTCTCTCTCTCTCTCTCGCCAAATGATGAAATCCTAACCTTCAAGCTTCTGCTGCCATCTCTCTCTCACCGTCATCCCTCTCTAGCCGCTTGCCTTTCAGTAAGTCTCTCCCTCTCTCCAGATCTGTGTGCAATGATAAACAAGGTGATTTGTGAGCTTGTGAGAATGGATTGGTGAATCTCATCTTTGAATAGATTTTATGTGGATGTAAGTATATGCAGTTCTTTTGCTCAATCTACTCTTTTTTTTTTAACACGAGTTTTTTTTTAAAAAATTGAGTGTTTTTAGTGCTAGCATTTTTCGATGCTATAATATGTTTGGATGCCATTTTCATTTTGTTGGTTACAAACACTAGCTTTGATATCACTTGATATTAAAAAGATTTAATTATTTATCCTTTATTTGGTACTATTTTTTGAGATATATTGTTAAAACAAACAGAAACTTGAAATAAAGAGGTGGTGAGCACTCAAGTTCCATTCTCATTGATATGTTTGAATGATACAAAAATAGTAGATATATGTACATTACAAAAGCTAGAAAGAAAGAGTCCTAAAATTAACTTTTGATCTTCTATTTGTTTACAAGTAATCATCTGCAACAGTATGGATAGTAGTAGAGGTAATGCTTTTACATTGAGCTTCCTGATATCTACATTTTGTTGTTGCCATTAATTCATAATTCAGACTTGCTTTTCTGTGCCAGTGTGTTTTTACTTTCTTGTTGCCTTTTCAATTCATATATGCTGCAGTATGCTTTTCATCCACTTTTTCTACTGCATGTATTTCTCTTGTGCTGCAATATGGTTGCTCAATTACTTTGTATTCCTTTTGTTTATGATCCTTCCCATCATACCTCATTTCATGAGACTCCCCCTCAAGATGGGCATAGATGTGTAGGATTCCCATCTTGAACAATAGAAACTGAAAAGGAGAGGATGATAGAGTCTTAGTGAAGATGTCTACCAATTGAAATTTTGAGGCTATGTGGACAAGGGTAATGACTCTAGCTAGGACCTTTTCTTGAACAAAATGGCAGTCTGACTCTATATGGTTAGTTCTTTCATGGAAAATAGGATTTTTTGTGATGTGGATGGCTGCCTGGTTGTCAAAGAACAAGAGAGCAAATTGTGTATGGTTGATGTTGAATTCTTTCAGCAAACCAAGAAGCCACATGATTTCACAACTTGTTGAAGCTAATGCCCTATATTATGCCTCAGTTGAGGATCTAGAAACAGTCACGTGTTTCTTTCATTTCTAGCTTATCAATGAATCCCCAGTGAATATACAAAAACCTATAACATATCTCCTAGTCTCGGGGCAAGCGGCCCAATTAGAATCACTATATGCTTTTAAGTGTAGACATGATCTTGATGATAAGAAAATCCCTTGGCCTATGGAACCCTTGAGATATTTGAGAACTCTATAAGCTGAATGCAAGTGAGTTTGTGAGGGTTTGTCCATGAATTGACTTAGGACATTAACAACATAAGTGATATCTGGCTTGGTGATTGTTAAGTAAATGAGCCTGCCAACAAGTCTTCTATAGGATGTAGGGTTTTGCAAAATTTCATGTGTGGTGTGGCTCAAATTATGGTTCAATTCAATGGGTGTAGAGACAATTTTGGTACCAAGCAAGCTTGCATCTTCCAAGATCTTGAGAGTATATTTCCTTTGGCAAATGTTGATTCCAGAGAATGATCTTGTATCCTTTAATCCTAGGAAATATTTGAGTGATCCTAGATCTTTGATTTTGAATTTTCTATGATGGTGAGCCTTGAGTGAATCGACTTCTTCTTGAGAATCACTTCACACTATGATGTCATCCACATACACTAAAAGAGCTGTAAATCCTTTTTGACTGACTATAATGAGTAGAGAATAGTCAAATTTGGATTGATGAAAAACAATGGAAGTGAGTGAATTAGAGAACTTTAAGAACCACTACCTTGATACTTGTTTAAGTCCATAAAGAGACTTGTTCAGTTTGCATACTAATTTCTTCCCCCCAATCTGCTCTCTATGGAGTTGGTAGCCTGGTGGAAGTTCCATATAAATTTCTTCATCAAGGTCCCCATGTAAGAATGCATTATGGACATCCATTTGGGACAAAAGCCAATTGTGAATAGAAGCTAAGGCAAGAAAGACACAAACTGTGGTGAGTTTGGTAACTGGGCTGAATGTTTCTTGGAAGTCAAAGCCTTCTCTTTGGGTATATCCCTTGGCCACAAGTTGAGCTTTGTGTCTTTCAAGAGAACCATTAGAATTGAGCTTCATCTTGTAGACATATTTACATCGAATAGCAGTTTTATTGGGAGGAAGGGAAGTAATAGTCTAGGTGTGATTGTTCTCTAAGGCATCTAGTTCAACCTTCATGGCATCTTTCCAATGCTTAAAATTCACAGCTTCACTATAGGAGGTAGGTTCAAAGAGTAAGGAGAGGGAAACAAAAAATGATTGGTAAGAAGGGGAGAGGTTTCTGTAGGTGAGATGACGGCTGAGTGGATGAAGTGTTAAGGATGGAGAGGAAGCATTGAGAGGCAAGGATTTTGCTAGCTCGCAGTGATATTGATGGAGGTAGGCAAGTTGATGTCTATGTTTGGTAGACCTTTGAAGAGGGAGGGTGTTAGGTAGCTCAGCAGGAGACGGTGTGAAGGAGTAAGGGTGGTTTGAGAGGGATTGAATCAGGAGGGTTGATAGGCAAAGTTGATTCAGGAGGAGGTGATTCAGATTGGGGAATATTGGATGTGTCAGATGTGAAATAGGAGAGGGTGTGAAGGAGTCACTAAAAATGAGTAGCACTGAGGCTATCCCAAGTACAGGAGGATGTCGTGTAATAATTAAGAATAAATTCCTAGATCGTCTCCTCAGGGAAAGTTTACTTAAACTCAACTCGTTGAAAATGGTAAAAAACTTCACAAAGAGAAAATAAATATGATGGTATGTGCAATGGATGGAAAAGGGTACTAGTCATGGACTAGATTCATATTTTTAGATTTTGATTGTTGGGTTGAAATGTAAAGGACTAATAGATTAAACTCAGAAATTAATAAGACTAAATTAAGAATTAAACTAGACTAGAAAGTAATTGACAAAACATCTACTGAAAATTGAAAAGCCCCAAAATCAATGTTTTAGGGTTCATCATTGTATTCAAATCAAAAATTCTCAAATTAAACCATAGTAATTGTAATCACTACTAATATGAGAGCTTAATGAAACGAGAAAAATAAATAACATGAACTAAATGAATAACAAATAAATTACTCAATGTCTAAATCAAAAATCTCTAAAAATAATCCAGAAACTTAAGACTGAAATGAAATAGCAAGTAGGGAATTAAAAAGAATCAAGCCAATTGAATGGAGTTGAAGATTCGAAGCGGTGGAGAAGGCTGAGCTGCAGTAGCAATTGCACCCCTCAAGGCGTTCTTCAATCTACTGCAGTGTGAGTAAATGATCCCAAAGAATTCGTGTTGCTGCGTGAATGATCGCTTGTGTGAATCCTCCTCTCCGAATCTGAGTGAAAATCAATGGAAAAAAAAAGATTCTAAGTCTTCATCTAATCAAAATAGTGTTTTTCAGGCCAAGAAGTCGGTCATAAGATGTAAAAAATCATATATATACTCTGACGGCAGAATAAACCCTAGATCTGTAAAATACGATATCCGCTCGAGTGGAGTATCGAGTAGACATTGAGCATTCAACTTTGCCTAAGTTCGCTCGAGCAGAGTGTCGAGCGAACATCGAGCGTTCAACTCTGCCTGAATTCGCTCAAGCGGCCAAAAGCCTTCGCTTGAGCAATCTCCTTTCCCACAACCCGCTTGAGCTCACTGTCGAGCGGCAGTCGAGCGTTTGGATCTGTCTGAATTCACTTGAGCGGCCAAAAGCCGCCGCTCGAGCGATATGCAAAATCCACAGTAATCAATAGTTGGTAAAATTTAAGCAGAAATTCATGCTTTTAATCAATTAAAATCACAACTTTGATTTATTCATTTTTCCATATAAAACCAATGATAAAGTAATGAAAGAATTAAGATATATTGGTTCTAAAAGTATTAAGATATGCAATAACTCAGCTCAATCACACCCCCCAACTAGCATTTTGTTAATCCTTGAGCAAAATAGTGAAAACTAATTGAGATGAATATTGCATAAAGATCGAAATTCAAACAACAACAATCAAACACAATTCTGAATTCTTACAAAAGTGACACGTTACTACTCAACCCCCAAGGGTTATACCCACCAAGACTATCTCAACAATATTTCAGATAGAATTAAGGCAAATGTCTTAGAACTCAAATGTGTGTGTAGAGCTAAACTGGTTGTGTGTTCCTCATTACTAGCCATGATTTGTCATAGGATTTTTCAACCTTAAGATTAATTATTACTGATTCTAACCACCTCAAAACCCAAGGGACTAGCAGTTTTCACGCCAGCTCTGTTTTTAAAGGTTGGACACTCAACCTCCAAAGTCTTGGGTAACTGTTTCTAGCGCTTTTATTTAGGAAAGTTCACTAAGTCGCCTTTATTCCTTTTTTTTCTTTTTCCTTTTTTTTTCTCAAATCCTTTTTTTTTCTTTTTCTTTTTGACATGGCTCAATAGTCCTACAGTTTACTTCTCCAGTGTTAAATCAATGAATGGTAAATAAGTAACACTACAAGCGTAAGCATGTGCAAAATGTCCTTCAAACTTTGCCTTTCGTTCTACAAAAATCTTATCAAGTTTCATCTCAATAGGTATAACATCCCGGTGTTTCAAGCCACACATCAACAAAATATGATGCATCAAAAATCATGCGCTATGTTTAAGCTTGAAAATAAATTTTCACAAATGATCCCACTCAACTACTCCACCAAGATGCTCAAATTCCACCAAGATGCTCAATCATAAATGTATCAATGGACATCATGTTATTTTTTTTTTATATATTGTTTTTTTTTATAAGACTGTGCACACATGCTACCCACCAACTAGTGAGACACATAGTCCTCAATGAATCGAATGAAAGAAAACAAAGTGCATAGAAATAAGCAAGCAAAACAAACAATCAACATGAAATATTAAATCAAAGCAAATGAACAAATAATAAAAAAATGCAAGAAAAGAAAACTGTAAAGAAGGAAAAACAAATCAAAACACTTCCCTAGGGTCTTGCACAAGCAAGATCTCTTCATGTGGATCAAAGACCTTCAGAAATGACTTTAGACGTTGTCCGTTGACAGTGAAGCTATTACCATTCTTCGGATTGACAATGTCTACCACACCATGAGGATGAACGGTCTTTACAATGTACGGACCACTCCATCGGGATTTCAACTTACCAGGAAAAATATGCAAGGGAGAGTTGTAAAGGAGAACTTCCTGGCCAAGTGTGAAATGCTTTGGATGAATTTTCTGATCATGCAGAATTTTCATGCGTTCCTTTGCAAGCTGAGCGTTGTCATAAGCATTTCGACGAGCTTCATCCAATTCATTGATCTGCAATTTTCTCAACCCTAAAGCTTCATCAAGTGACATGTTAACATGTTTTATGGCCCAAAGAGCTCCATACTGAATATCAACAGGTAAATGACAAGCTTTACCATAAACTAATCGATAAGGAGACATCCCTAGATTTTTTTTAAAAGCTGTCCTATAAGCCCACAAAGCATCAAGAAGTTTAACCGACCAATCTTTCCTATTAGGCTTGATGGTTTTCTCTAAAATAATTTTTATCTCTCTATTTGCCAATTTAGCTTGCCCATTTGTTTGAGGGTGATAAGGGGTAGAAACTCTGTGTGTGATACCATAATTCTTCATGAGTGTAGAAAATGGTTTGTTGCAAAAATGAGAACCCCCATCACTTATGATAACTTTTGGCATGCCAAAACGAGCAAACAAAGATTGCAAAAATTTTAGGACAACACGATGGTCATTTGTTTTGTAAGCAATGGCCTCCACCCATTTTGAAACATAATCCACAGCTAATAGAATATATGTGTTTCCAAAAGAAACTGGAAAAGGTCCCATGAATTCTATTCCCCAACAATAAAAAAATTTCTAAAGTAAGAATAGGGGAAATAGGCATCATATCTCTTTTGCTAATGGATCCCAATTTTTGACAAGGCTCAAAAGCCTTGCAAAAATTATAAGCATATTTAAACATGGAAGGCCAGTAAAAACCGCTTTGCAAAATTTTTTATACTGTTTTCTTTGCTGAAAAATGACCACCACATGCACCCATATGACAAAATCTCAACACCGAAGAAAACTCATCATCAGGAATGCATCTTCGAATCAATTGGTCCAAACAATATTTAAAAAGATATGGATCATCAAAGTAAAAGTGTCGTACCTCAGAGAGAAACCGACGCTTATCTTGGGTGGACCATTCAAAAGGCATTCACTCAGTCACCAGATAATTGACTATGTCAGCATACCAGGGAGCTTTATTAACCACAAACAGCTGCTCATCCGAGAAACTATCATCAAGAGGAAGGCTGACATTTGAAGAAGGAGATGATGACAATCTACAGAGGTGGTCAGCTACCACGTTTTCAACTCCTTTCTTGTCCTTAATGTTGATGTTGAACTCTTAAAGTAATAGAATCCAGCGAATCAAGCAATTCTTTTTAAGTAGTGGTATAATTTTTCTGGGCATCATTCAAGGTTCTACTGGCATAATAAATCACAAATGGCCTATTATCCAATCGCTGCCCCAAAACAGCTCTTAAGGCATAATCACTAGCATCTGTCATAATCTCAAAAGGAAGGTCCCACTACGGGGGTTGCACAATAGGGGCAGTGGTAAGCAACTTTTTAAGGGTATCAAAAGCTTTTTGGCACTCATCAGTCCAAACAAATTCAATATCATTTTGTAAAAGAGTGCACAAAGGTTTTGCAATAGAACTAAACCCTTGAATAAACCGCCTATAAAAGCCAACATGACCAAGAAAAGAACGAATATCCCTAACTGTCCTAGGGATAGGAAGTTTAGATATTAATTCAATCTTTGCTTTGTCGACCTTTATACCCTCAGAAGAAACAATATGTCCCAGGACAATGCCCTGAGTGACCATAAATTGGCATTTCTCCCGATTAAGTAAAAGATTTTTTTCCTCACATCTATGGAGAATACGTGCCAAATTATGCAAACAACTCTCAAAGGATTTTCCAAAAATAGAGAAATCATCCATGAATATTTCACAAATATCATCAATCATGTCGGAAAAAATACTCATCATGCATCTCTAAAAAGTGGCTGGAGCATTACACAAACCAAAAGGCATTCTAGTAAAAGCAAAAAATGCCAAAAGGACAGGTGAAAGTGGTTTTCTCCTGATCCTCAGGCGCTACAGCAATTTGATAATAACCAGAATAGCCATCCAAGAAACAATAATATGCATTACCAGCTACTCTTTCTAAAATTTGATCCAAGAATGGTAAAGGAAAATGATCCTTCCTACTGGTTGAATTAAGTTTTCTATAATTAATGCACATTCTTCAGCCAGTAACCATTCTAGTTGGAATCAACTCCTTTTTATCATTTTTAATAACAATCAAACCAGATTGTTTTGGTACCACTTGAGTTAGACTTACCCACTTACTGTCTGAGATGGGGTAAATAATACCCACTGCGAGTAGCTTAAGCACTTTCTCCTTCACAACTTCCTTCATGGTAGGATTGAGCCTACGTTGAGCATCACGAACCGGTCTAGCATCATCTTCAAGATGGATTCTGTGGGTACAAACAGCGGCATCAATGCCTTTGATGTCGGCTATTGTCCAACCAATTGCACCTCGATGCTTTTTTAATACTTCAATCAACTGGGCTTCATCCTTCTGATTTAGCTTTGAGGAGATCACCATTGGGAAAGTGCCTTCTTCATGACCAAGAAACACATACTTTAAATCTTGAGGCAGTGGTTTCAACTCCAAATGGAGAACTTTTTCCTCTGAAGATTTAAGCATATCTGGTGGTAGTAGAGCTTCAAATTGGGGTTTCCATCTTGCTCCTGCAAATTGTATTTCAAGTGGTAAAGAAGAATCTGCAAAACAATCAAAAAAATCAAAGTTATCTTCATTGATATGATCAATTTTCTCATCAAGTAAAAATTCAGGTGTCTGAAATATATAATCATTATCAGAGAAAGGAGAAGTTGAGTAAATAAACTCTGTTGGTGTCAAACTCTCCACAGCATTCAAATCACTTGTGTCATCAAAATGTGTTGGCATCTTGCAGGCATTGAAAACGTTCAACTCAAGTGCCATGTTCCCAAAGGTAAGCTTCAAAACTCCACTTGTGCAATTGATCAAAGCATTTGATGTAGCTAGGAATGGTCTTCCTAAGATGACAGGAGCTTGGTAAATAGTGGAGACTGGCTGCTGCATATCAAGAACCACAAAATCCACTGGGTAGTATAATTTGTCCTGTGACGCCCCCAGATTTCCGTTTGGGATCGGACGGACATCTGAAGCGTCGAGACATGTAACACAAGGTTACATGCCCCCGTTCATGACATATAAGATTCAATGTTCCTAACATGCATCTAACATTATGCAATATTCTTAGCGGATAATTTTTTTTTTTGAATACTATACACCAAACTTATAACATCCCAAATAATTAAAGCATAATCCACTACAACAGATGGCACTTTTCCCGACGATTTAGCGATTATAAATCGCTGGGAAAAGTGAAAAATTCCCCGCCAAATACCTATATCGGTGATTACAAAATCGCTGACTATTTGCCGGTACTATTCAGCCATTTCTGATATACTGCGGTGGAAACTAAAAATCGCCGCTAAAACTAAAGGATTTCCCAGCGATTTTCGAATCGCCGGCAAAGGAATTTAGAAAAAGACTCACATTTGCCAGCGATTACAAAATCGCTGGGAAATGATTTGGCAGCGATTTTTGAATCGCTGGCAAAGGAATTTAAAAATAGAAAGTCATTTGCCAACGATTAGAAAATCGCTGCCAAATCCTTTCCCAGCGATTTTTGAATTGCTGGCAAATTACTTTTGGTTATTAAATTCCTTTGCCAGCGATTCAAATTTCCCAACGATTTTGTAATCGCTGGCAAATGACTTTCTGTTTTTAAATTCCTTTTTCGGTGATTAAAAAATCGCTACAAAAGAATTTCCCAGCGATTAAATGAACGCTACCATTAAATACCCTTTGCAGTTTTATCAGCCTATTCCCCGCGAAAAAAAGGTCTTTTCCGACGACTTTTGATCGCCGCAAATAGTGTTTTAAAAAATAATAAAAAAAATTTATAATATAGTTGAACCTATATGGTTGTCATAGCCTAAAACACACAACATCCTTATCATACAATTAAATCAACCTATTATATCTTATAAATTCATCAAAATCTATATTCATTCCCCTAGATCTAGACAACCTCACCTGATATCCATCCTAAAGGCTATATCAAAGAATGTCAATGTCCCAACTGGAATGCCAATTTTGGTCACACAGAACATGATGCTTATGCTATATAAAAAGCTGCAACTAGAGTAAGCCAATTGAGACAACTACTTTACGGTTAGTAATCTACCTGGAATGTTGTTGATGGTCTAACACACCCACTGCTCTCTTGGTCCTCCAATTAATGGGCAGTTTACTATCAACCTGCAAAAAATGGTAGGTTAGTGGGGATTTGGACCACATGCATGCACCAAAATGGTAACATATAATACCTTGAAGAAGGATACATTATTTCGAAAGACAACTCCCCAACTATGCATGTATTTTATATTATTCAAATTGATAAGTAGTAATTATACAATGTGTGGAAGGATGTTGACTATATTGTGAAACTATATTTTACTAACTTGGCAAGTGGGTGCAATACCAGTTTGCAAACTTCATATACATTCAGCCACACAAACAGAACTATAGTTAGTAAACCTGCCATTTATGTTTTTGCATCAAGCTGAGTTATTTATTGGCTGTAACTATAGTTAGAATATGAAAGAATGCATGCAACAACCATATCCATGAATTGTTTGTAACCTATAGATATCACACTGCTTCAATTGTTTGTAAAAACAAAGGGTTGGCCCCCTACTATGAAAAACCGTGATGGAAACTAGCTACTGATTGCTTCTACCAAAAAAGTGGCCAACTATCAGCTCAAGCTGCCTTGTTGAGCTGATAGAGACACCTTTTGTGGTAATAACTCTAAATGAAATCGAGATTGTTAACCTTGAGAGAGTTGGTCTTGGGCAGAAGAATTTTGATATGACTATCATGTTCAAGGATTTCAAGCGGGATGTTTTTCGGATTGATTCGATCCCTTCAACATCTCTAGATGGCATCAAGGAGTGGCTAGATACAACTGAGTGGTTGTATTACGAGAGCAGACTTGAATCTCAACTGGCGTCCTATATTGAAAACCATCACTGATGATCTGGAAAAAAAAAATAGAGGATGGTGGTTGGGAATTTTTTAATATGTTATAGAGATAAAATAACATAGGATTAAAATCCAAAAATGAATAATCAAGCTTCCCAAACCATCCCAAGGAAAGTAGGTAAATCTTTCTTGAGTGAGAAACAGATGTGAACAATGTAATCCTAAACATGACCATTAACTAAAATTATTGAAAAGAAATCTTTAGGTAGCTGACAATTATAGGTTCTCAACCAACCTATCAAAAAAAAATTATAGGGTGTATTCTGCCTTCTGAACAGAAGATGAAGGTGCAAAAATACAAAGGTATGAGAAAATTTGAGAAACAGATAACAAAGATAAAGGGTTAGTACAGTACCTGGAGAAAGTAAGACCTTCTGAAGAGGGGATGAAGTTGAACAAATACATAGGTAAGAGAAGAATATGATAAACAACCCTTTCTCTATACTTCCCATCTACCTTCCTCCCAGCAATTCATGAATAGAGCTACTGGATTTAGAAAACCCACAAGAAATTAAGTATGAAAATAACTCACATTCTTATCTACTGGATTTCACACTAAATTCAGTCAACATTGTATTTTCACAATGTATGGAAAAAAATATGTTCTGTTAGAAAGATATGTTTAGGCCTGTCACATCTAGTAGAGAAAGAATATGCATCATCATGAGATATTGAAACCCAATATGTGGTTTCTAAATTTGTACCTACTGTTATTTCTTTAATTTATACAGCATATACATCTAATATTTCTTTGATTGTCTTTATGCTTTAAAGTGGACTACTGCTAGGCAAGTCTGCATTTGGTTTTGCTTTTAGTATCTATCTATAAATGCATACACTTGCAGATCAATAATAAAGGCCAGGGAAACTCCTTTTTTTTAGTTAGCTAAAAAAAAGTGTCAAATTCTGTCATACCATTCCAAAAATCCAGAATGGAGAGCTAAGCCCCCACAAGTGCCCAAAATGAGATGGGAACTGATTCTATTAGAGCATTTGGCTGCCATTTGGATTTGGTAATGTCTTATGACAAGAATATTTGGAATCTTAAAGTCTGCTATTAAATTTTTCTGAGTGACCTTGATTGATCATTTGCTTAGAATCAGTGGGCTTACTCGCATGTTCATGTGATTGTTGAAATAAATTCTGGAATTATATTGTTGAAATAGTCAGCGATATTATTTTTGGAGGAATTGTGGAGTCTTAGCCCTTTCCATAAAAATATGTTCATCTTAACATATAATAATTATTATAATGGGATATAATACTGCTCTAGTAAACATATCTATTACTATGCAGTTAAACTTATTGCCTATAGTCATATTATAAAATATATCTAACTTTTATTGTTTAGACTAATTAACCTAAAAATAGACATCTTCATCTGACTATAATAACATAATAGCATATTCCTCCATGTGTCTACATTTATATCGGATAATTAACAACATGTGACCAAGTCAGCCATTCTGAACTAATAGTGGGTTTTGCCTAGGAAATAGCGTTAACTATCAAAACTTAATAAATATAAGTAAGCTTAAAAAGACAACCTTAGGAATAAGATCTTACATTAGCATGAGCTTTGTTTGAAAATTCACACCTAGTAGCCCGTACCAAGCATACTAAAATTGAATTTAACTAAATCTAATGATTTTTTATTTGAACAAAAATAACTCTTGCTATATACTTGTTTTTTGTTTAAAGACTGCATGGACAATGTTGGAGATATACGGTTTCTTTTTCCCTAATCAATTATTTCCCAGAATCTAGCCCTAAAACTAACCTCAAATGCACATTGTTAGAATCATGGAGAAATCACAGCAGCAATTGCCAACTATATATCAATCAGTGAAAGACCTAATATATTAGAGGTTATATATGCAGAAATTGCCAACTACCAAGACTGATAATCAACCAATGAATCCACAATAGCCATAGCATCGACAGATCACAAAAAAATAAAAATACATATAAAAAAATGACAACGAGTTTATATAAAATGATTTGTTATAGTCATCCAACAATCCAAGTAACCCCTCAAATGGGGCTATGTTCATGCATGTATGGAGAAAATAATGACTTCCAAACAGAGTTTCTGAAATAGAAAAATACCTTGGACACGCTGAGCAGCACCCGAGCAGTGGATTTTGGCCAACCGAGGGCTTAGAATGGACTATTCATCCTCGCACATAGGATGCTTGGGACAGGGATTTTAGGGGGATTTCTGGTAGCTCTAATGCACAACAGAGGGCGATTTTGGCAGTTCTCGCCATCTGTCCATATGCATTCAACAGAAGGGGGAAGCGATTTTTGGTAGCCGAAGTATTGGGTGGCCGAAGTAGAAGATTTGAAGGGGGTTCATACAATTTCCTAATGGGTAAGTCGTAAGATGGAGACAAAGCTTGGGTTTTGGAAGGAACGGATGAGAAACCTTCGCCAGCACAACGAAATTGTAGTGGAGGTGTATCGATGGGGTTTCGGGAGCGTTTCCGAAATGGGGATTACTACTCTCACTACCACGTATGGCTACGCCGAAACGGATTTTCGAAATCGCTGATGGGCAATCGATGACAAACACACACGGAGAGCAGAGAGGGTACTGTGTGAATTACTCGCGGGGAGGGAAATAAAATGAAAGTTTGGCGCCTGAGATGATTTATGAAATTTAGCGGCTACATTTTTCGCCGCTAAAAGATTAAAAAATTGCTGCGATACTCCAAGTGACAATTCTCACTAGCTGATTTAATATTTCCTCCAGCGACTAAGAAATCGCCGTGATAAGTAATATATTATGGCGATTTCTTTTCCGGCGATTTTTAAATCGCTGCTAAAAGTCCAGATTCTTGTAGTGATCCATGCATACTTAACAAAATAAAAACCACGATTACAGTACGAGTCTTAGAAGACTGTAATCTCAAAATATGGGAGATTAGACTCCATATTTACAGTACCAAAATACACTACTGAACTAGTTTATTGAGTAACTCGCGTAACTCAACTAACAAGACTAGAACACTGTAAAAAAAAAACTAACTATAGAAACTGAAAACTCTGCATCGCATCTGCGTCGTCTAGTCAACCTCCTCTAGTCTATCAGTGTCTGCTCCCTGTTCTGAACCTGACACATCGCCTATCATTCGGGGGGAATGGTAGTTGGGACAACCACGGTGAGATTTGATTACAAATCTCAGCAAGTTAACAGAAAACTTTCACATAGGTTAAGGATGCATGCATAGAAATAAAGGTATGAATGCACCATCAAAGTTAAAAGTAAATATAACATAACTTGATATAACATGGCATAAAATAATAAACATAATGTGACATGACATAACATGGCATGAGCTGACATAAATGAACTGAAACAGAAACTTAGCTTGACGTGACATGAACTTAAATCATAACATGGATGTGAATTTGAAACATAACATGGACGTGAACTTGAAGCTTGACATGAACGTAAACTTGAACATAACGTAATGTGAAACATGACTTGAACGTGAAATACATGAACTTGGAATCTTATTCAATTGTCTGAATTAATAACGTGACCATATGGGTGCTACACGGGTCCCCTTGAGCCGTGTGTCTCTGCCGATTACCGCATCACAACACAGGTATCTACACCAACTGTGAGTGCGTTAATACGTACTCCACAGTTGTTGTGGCCCCACGTATTCTACGTATCACAATTGTTGTGTCTCACGTAGTGTATGCTCCACAGTTGTTGTGGCCCCATACTTCATGCTCCACAGTTATTGTGGCCCAATGAATACACATAAAATAAAAAATTGCACCATCGACGTTAGTGCCTGGCACGCTTCGGTGACCAGCTAATTAGACCCCATTCGCAACCTGTTGACTGTACTTCGTCAACCCAGGGAATTTCACACCTATTTAGACACTCCAGCATGAACAAAGGAGTTCCACTAGGATATTACCCCATCCTAGCACTTAGCGTCGTGATTGACATGAATAACTTAACATGATTATTCTCGAGATACACAAACTGTATTAGAGACCAGACACGACATGAATACGAAAGGACAGAAGTCCTGACGTAGCGTAACGTGACATGAACATAAGACGACAGACATGACATACTTTGAGACATTAACATAAAAGATAACATTTCATAACATGGTATAGCATGTAACAGACAATAGTTCATAACGTGGCATAACATGTGACGGAATATATTGTGTAACAAATAAGTATTTCAAGACAGAATAATTCATGTAACAAATAAACATGTGATAACATGGAATGACATATATAACAACATACAAACATAAAATATAGTTTCCCTTATCCATTACACATACACAAAAAAACTGATAGTAAATTAAAAGTTAACTTACCTTGTTTGTCGTGTTCAACGAAAATAAAGCGCGAAACACGAGGAACTGTAAGAGGATATTCTAAAAGTTAGAAATTTAATTACTAAAAATTACAAATGTGTAAAAGAGATAACTTAGAGTAAAATTACCATTTTACCCTCTACATGTGGGAAAATGACTATTTTACCCCTAACTCCAGGATTTCACATCCTAACTCCAAAAGTTTCTAAAATTTACATTCCTCATATAAATTTTTTCCTAAACTCAAAAATCAACTCAGAAAAATTTAAAACAAATCACAACTAGGGAAAACACACTATGGCCAAAAATATCCATAGGCCATTTTTCTTGATTTTTGTTGCAATTCCTTCCAACTTCAAAACTCATGCTTAAACCAAAATTTTCCAACAAACATCTTCCAATCCTAAGTTTAAAACCATACTTAAAACATCCATTTAGAAAAATCTAATAATCAACACCAACTTTTTGTAAAAAGATCCAAACACTTAATCACAAGCTTTGACCCTAAATCAAAACATTCCCAAGAATTCCAAAAAAATCAAATCTTACTTCTAACATATTCATAACATCATCCTAAGATAAAACATGCTGTAAATCATCAAACTAAAGTTACCAAAATCACAAAATAACACTTGGAGTTTTTGGTTTTACACTTAGTCCAAAAACAGAAACTTTTTTTTAACTAGTTTTGATAAATCTCTTGATCAATGGCTTAAGAAGGTGAGATCTTTTAAATAAAGCATCACATGGTTTAAAAATGTGTCCTAAAGAATATCCAACCATCAAAATTAAAATCACATGGCTAAAACTCAATAAAACATGGATCTAACCCAAGAACATCAAATCTTAGGCCTAACCGAAAATCTCTTGCATAGAAAAATCATATCTTTGAAAATAATGCTAAATATCTCCGAAATAACATCCTAACATGAAAGTAAGAGACTTAGGATCATCATGTAAAAATATCAAAGCCATTAGAGTAAGATCAAACCACGAAATATTCAAACTTTCTCCAAATAAAAACTGTTTTTCCACTTCCAGTTTTCAAGTTTCTATATCTAAGAAAATCTATCATCAAAAGCTTTAGTCATGCAACAAAACTTCAATGAACACTCTTAAACACATGCTAAAAACACTCCATAAAATTTTCGGACCAAGATATGTCCATTAGCTTGGTCAAAAATTCTAAAAGATAACATACTCTCCAGTTTCACGCCCAGAATGACCTCTCCACAATTAAAATAGTTTTGACCGACCAAATGACCATGGAATGATACAAATAATATATCTACCGAAACTATACTCAAAGAGGAACAACTTTTATGAAGTAGTAATTGTGTGAAAATACTTACAAAGGGTCGAAACTGTCCACGTAAAAACACACATAAATCTGCCCGAGAGAGGTCTTTTGGGTTTCTTTCTAAGAACGGGGTAAATAAGTGATAAAAGGGAAGTAAGTGTCTTGCACGACTCAAGCCTTCTGTAGGGGGAATAAATGGACCTTAATGACCCTTGATTGGAGGTGGCTATGTGACATACAATGGAGAATAGTGAAGGGAGAGGACAGCCTGCAGAAGCTGTGAGGCATGGGGCTTGGTGGGGTGGGTTTCTCCATCTCATCAAGGCACTATTGGGTGCCGCCAAGGGCAGTGAATGGTCTACCATGTGGGGGAGGAAACTTCTCCAAGAAGCCTTGCCAAGGTGGCCACATTCGTGGGCCTTGGTGGGCCTCAACCAAGTGGGCTTCAATTTGGGGTTTAAAGGGGGTTTGGTTAGGGTTTGAGATGCTATCAAGCCCAAATCCAAGTTTTCTTGGCCCAATAAAGTTTCCAAGGTTTAAAATGTTTGATAAAGATGTCATGATAAGAATTTGAGAAATTAATAGCATGTGGAAGTGATTTAATCAAGTGATTAAACACAATGCTAGAAATTGGATCAAAAAAGGTTTGAAGGCCAACTTTAGGGTTTGGGGAAACCATTTAGGGTTTCAGTTTCAACCAAGTTTTTGGGGTTTCAATTGGATTCCAACCATTTAGGGTTTCACTAGGGTTGAAACCCTCTTTGATCGGGCTCAATTTGCTTGATCAGATGAAAAAGGTTTTTCTTAGGTGGCATGATCTCACACCTTTATTTCCTTCACAAATCCATCTAATGGTTCCTCTTTGTGCCAAGTATCTAATACTATTCATTATGTGTGGCTAAGATCTTGCCAAATGTCCAAATAAAACTTCTCTAACCTAATTTGGACATTCCACACTGTGATTTTGAAAATACTGCACTTAGTATGCTTATCGAGGTTACTATTCACTTCAAAAAAACCCATAATGAACTTAGTACTGAAAAATCCTAAATATTCATATTAATCTACAGTGAAAACCGTTTACCAAAACTCAACTCCAAAGTGCCCCTATAAATAAATTCACAGTCTCGAACAGCCGTTTCGTCCGAAATTATGAAAATGAGTTATTGGGTCATAAAATCCTAAATATTGAACTGAGTCTAGTGGTGTAGACTATAACGTATTCTAACACTTCTAACTACCTCAAACAACTAAAATCGCATTTCTGGCACCTTAGTGAGTGATAACACTAACTATATTGATAGACTAAAACCTTTGCGATTAGTTGATTTGTAAAAACTTACGAAGTTTTCACGAAGTTCCTAAAGTCTATAGAAATTTCACCATTGAATTTCCAATGGCTAGTAGAATTTGTCCACCTGGACCAACACATCCTCTACAATACCCCTCGGTACCTTAACTGATCTGTCAGTCAACTGTAGCATGATGGAGGTCTTTTTCAGCAAACCTAATCCCAACTGCTTATATACTGAGAACGGTAGCAAATTCACACTACTCCCCAAATCTAGTAAAGCTCTCCCAATGTGTGATTCACTGATCATAATAGAAATATTGAGGGAGCCGGGATCTCCAAACTTCTGAGGAGTCTCGCTCAATATCAATGCACTAACTTGCTCCGTTAGGAAGGCTTTCTTCTTTACATTCAGCTTCCTCTTCACTGTGCACAAGTCCTTCAAAAATTTTGCATATGAGGGCACTTGTTGTATGGCATCCAAGAGTGGAATATTGATCTTACTTGCTTAAAAATCTCTTGAATCTCTGTGTGGCATTTGTTCTTTTGGCCAGCTGCCAATCTCTGAGGATAGGGAACCATAGGTTGGTACCCCTTACTAGTTTCAGCATCTACACTCACAGGCTTCTTCAGCTCTGGTCTCACTATCTCTGGTTCTTTCTCAACTTCATCAGTCTCTATTACATCTTTAGGTGTAGGAGCAACTACCTGTGTGTCCATAGGCATCTCTGGTTGGGGAACTTCCTTCCCACTTCTCAAAGTAAGAACTGTCTTTGCTGTCTCAATAACATCCCCTAAGACATTATGCACTTGCTGTTGTTGTTGCCTATATACCTGAGGATTAGGCTGAGGCTGTGTTGGAAATTTCCCTTTCTCTAGGGCTCTAGGGTGCTCAAGGTCGTGCTCATCTTATTAATAGTGCCTCGCAACTCATTTATGGCCTGAGGGTTTTGATTATTTGTGGTGGTCTGAATTTGCATGAATTGCTGAAGTGTATTGGCCATCTGTGCCATACTGTTATCTAGAGTCTTCTTTGCAGATGATGAAGGCTGAAAACTCTGTGCAGCTACATGAGGCTGAAATCTAGGAGAAGCTACATAAGGATAGCTCTGAGAACTCTGATATGGCGGATACTGGTGCTGAGGGGCACCCTGATGAAATGGCTGCTGCACAGGTGGTGGAGACCGACCAGGTTGATCATTTCTCCATAAGAAATTTGGATGATTCCTCCACCCCGGATTATATGTGTTGGAGAAAGGCTGATTCTGTGCTCTATTAACCCAATTAGCTGATTGCATCTGCTTAGACCCACTTTCTTGAAATACTGGCATAATCGGCCAATCTTGGGTCTTATGGTTTGAATCAGCACATATAGAACATGCCTCTACTACTTTCACAGCCTTCACTTTTTCCATTTCCATGACCTCCAGTCTTCTAGTCAATGCAGCTATTCGGGCTTGAACATCAGTGTCTTCCTTAAGCTCATATTTGCCCCTCCAGAAATAGCCCTCAATGGCTGTGCTGCTAATGGAACTCGATCAGTACGAGTGTTCCACTATTGTGCGCTCTCAGCTAGGTAGTCAAAAAATGATAGAGCTGCATCAGGTTCCTTGCTAAAGAACTTCCCATTGCACATTGTTTGAACAAACTGCTTGCATTCTGGAGTGAGACCAATGTAAAAATAGCTCATCAGCCTCCAAGATTCAAAACCATGATGTGGACAGATGTTCACCAAATCTTTAAATTTTTTCCAACTGGCCTGAAAGGTCTCATCAGGTCTCTGATTGAACTGGCTGATTTGCTCTTGCAAAAACTGAGTTATCTGAAAACGAAATTTTTTTTGTAAGAAATCACCCTGCATATCAGACCAACTAGAAATAGAATTAGGTCTCAAAGAATTAAACCAAATCTTCGCTTTATCCTTTAAAGAGAAAGGAAATAAATGAAGTCTAATAAATTCATCAGTAATAGCCCTAGTGATAAAAGTAGTGCAAGCCAACTCAAAATCTGTCAAGTGCTGGTAAGGACTCTCAGAATCCATCCCGTGGAACTGAGGTATCACTGATATTATGCCATGCTTAATAGAGAAATTATGTGCATTTTCTGGTAAAACAATACATGAAGGTGTAGTGGTGCGAGTGGGTTGCAAATAATCCTTAAGAGTGCGTGGTGCAGGTGTAGCCATGTTTTCTGGTTCAATTTCAATTTCCTCACCTGACTCACTCATATAAAAGACAGAAGAACTATCTATCTCCAAGCTGTGCATACTACCCTCAACACTCGATGTGACTCTAAGCAACCTATTTGAACTGTCTCTCACCCATGACATGAAACATCAGTTTAAAAAGCATAAAAAAATTAACAAATTTAAATTTAAGTTAAATTACTTTCCCCAGCAACGGCGCCAAAAACTTGACTCACTCAAAAATGAGTAGCACTAAGGCTATCTCAAGTGCAGGAGGATGTCGTGTAATAATTAGGAATAAATTCTTAGATCGTCTCCTCAGGGAAAGTTTACTTAAACTCAACTCGTTGAAAATGGTGAAAAACTTCACAAAGAGAAAATAAATATAATAGTATGTGCAATGGATGGAAAAGGGTACTAGTCATGGACTAGATTCATATTTTTAGATTTTGATTGTTGGGTTGAAATGTAAAGGACTAATAGATTAAACTCAGAAATTAATAAGACTAAATTAAGAATTAAACTAGACTAGAAAGTAATTGACAAAACATCAACTGAAAATTGAAAAGCCCTAAAATCAATGTTCTAGGGTTCATCATTGTATTCAAATCACAAATTCTCAAATTAAACCATAGTAATTGTAATTACTAGTAATATGAAAGCTTAACGAAATGAGAAAAATAAATAACATAAACTAAATGAATAACAAATAAATTACTCAACGTCTAAATAAAAAATCTCCAAAAATAATCCAGAAACTTAAGACTGAAATGAAATAACAAGTAGGGAATTAAAAAGATTGAAGCCAATTGAATGGAGTTGAAGATTCGAAGCGGTGGAGGAGGCTGAGCTACAGTAGCAATTGGACCCCTCAAGCAGTTCTTCAATCTGCTACAGTGTGAGTGAATGATCCCGAAGAATTCGTGTTGCTACGTGAATGATCGCTTGTTTGAATCCTCCTCTCTGAATTTGAGTGAAAATCAATAGAAAAAAAGATTCTAAGTGTTCCTCTAATCAAAACAGTGTTTTCCAGGCCAAGAAGTCGGCCATAAGATGTAAAAAATCATATATATACTCTGACGGCAGAATAAACCCTAGATCTGTAAAATAGGATGTCCGCTCGAGCGGAGTATCGAGCAGACATCGAGCATTCAACTTTGCCTAAGTTCGCTCAAGCAGAGTGTCGAGCGAACATCGAGCATTCAACTTTGCCTGAATTCGCTCGAGCGGCCAAAAGCCTCTGCTCGAGCGATCTCCTTTCCCGCAACCCGCTCGAGCTCACTGTCGAGCGGTAGTCGAGCGTTTGAATCTGCCTGAATTTGGCCACTCGAGCGATATGGACCAAAATCCACAGTAATCAATAGTTAGTAAAATTTAAGCAGAAATTCATGTTTTTTATCAATTAAAATCACAACTTTGATTTATTTATTTTTCCATATAAAACCAATGATAAAGTAATGAAAGAATTAAGATATATTGGTTCTAAAAGGATTAAGATATGCAATAACTTAGCTCAATCAATAGACAGAGTTGATTCAGGAGAAGGTGATTCAGATTGGGGAATATTGGATGTGTCAGATGGTGAAATAGGAGAGGGTGTGAAGGAGTCATCTGGTGGTGCGGGAGGTAAAACTAAATCATGGGAAAAAGAGGAGTGAATGTCAAGGGAAGGATGGGAGGTAGAATGAGGATGAGAATGGAATGGGAAAATGGATTCATGGAAGATGACATTCCTAGAAATAAAGATAGAATGAGTCCCTATATCATAGAGTTTTTGTCCTTTGACATTTGCAGGATATCCTATGAAAACAAAAGATTTAGCCCGAGGTTCAAATTTGGTTTTGTGATGCTTGGTAGTGCTAGCATAAGCTAAGCAGCCAAAGACACAAAGGTGGGCATAGGAAGGTGGTGAGGAAAAGAGTATTTCATAGGGAGTTTTATTAGAAAGGAGGGGTGTGGGTATTATGTTGATGAGGTAGGCTGGAGTTAAAATGACATCCCCCCAAAAAGAGGTAGGCAATGCAGCTTGAAAAAGAAGGGCTCGCTCAATATTCAAAAGGTGTTGGTGTTTCCTTTTAACAACACCATTTTGTTAAGGGGTATATTCACATGATTTTTGGTGAATGATGTCATGGTTTTTATAAAAATCAACCATGTCAAATTCAAGGCCATTGTCAGTTCTAATCTTTTTAACTTTGTTATTGATTTGAGTGTTTATCAGTTGAAAAAAGGCTGCAAGATAGGTTTTGTATCTGATTTTAGTTTCATTAAAAAACCAAGTGACTCTTGTACAATCATCCACAATAGTTAGGAAGTAATGAAAGCCTTGAATTGATGCTTGAGAATATGGGGCCCCATATATCATAGTGTATTAAATCAAAAGGAAGTAAACTGGTGGTTACATTTGAAGGAAAGGAAAGATGTTTTTGCTTAGCCAAATGATAGACTTTACAATGAGATTGATATTTGGACTTTACATCAAGAGAATGAATTAAATTCATTCTTTGAGAAGACAGGTGTCCTAATCTAAAGTGCCAAAGATTAAAGTTTTATTGGAGAGAGTTGAGGAGGTAGTGGTGTTGTTGTCATGAGAGCAAGGTAGAAGGTAGTAGAGGCCTGCATGAACCTTAGCAAATCCAATTTCATCCATGAAGAGAGGACTTGAACGAAACATAGATTTTTTGAAAAAAAAAATAGACACATAACTGGTCTTTGAGTGAGCTTACTAACAGAGATGAGATTGAAGGTGAATGCGGGCACACATAGGACATCAGTGAGCAGTAAGGAGTTTGACAATTTGACAGTGCCTATGTGTGTGACTTGAGCTTTTGTACCATTTGGGAATTGCACAAAGGTTTGTATGCAAGAAGATGACTTGTCAAGGAAAGTGGTGGAGCACACCATGTGATCAGTGGCTCCTGTGTCCATGATCCATGGTGTGCTATAAACATTAGAGTGCTTAGGATGAGAGGGTGAATTGTGTTTGTGAGGGTGCAAAATGTTGAATTGAAAAGGATTAGTAAGAGTGGAGAGACAGTGATGATTACCTGCTAGGTTTGAGTAAGGAGTGATCGAGGGATCTGGTTCTGAAGTTGATCGCTTGATAAAGGCTAGAGTAGGCAATATAGGCTTGTTCAGTCCCAAGTTTAGTTAAGGATATTGAGCATTGACAAGGTCCATAAGATGTTGTGCTTGTGCCTGAGAGAGGTTCAACTAAGAAATACTTGGAGTGGATGCTTCATGAGGTGAACTAATAGTCTGAGCAGTGACTTGATTTGCTGAATAAGGTGCAGCAAAGGTTCCTTTGGTTTTGGTAAACTTGAAGCTTGGTGAGAATCCCACCAATCTATAGCATTTATCTTTCATGTGGCCAACCTTGCCACAGTGGTGACAAACCAGTTCTGACTTATCCTTTTCATTGGAAAATTCTGGTAGGCAAGTAAGGTTGAGGGTTCTGAGGTAGGCAAGGCTGTGTTTCTTGCTTGTCTTTGCCTTTCCTATTGTAAAATTAGTGAAAAAGTCTTATCTAATGAAGGCAAAGGTGTAACAGCCCGCAAAAATTATCAGTTTTGGATTATTTCCCGACAGCAATCACATCTCTCTTGTCTTTACCCTCATCTGGAATCACGCGTATAGATTATCTTTTTCCGTAAATCACGTAATTTGTTCTTCACCGACAGCTGTAAAATCATGAGTCTTCCAAGACCACGCCTAGCCTTTCTCAAGCCCAAACTACCATTTTATGTGGTGGACAGCCACCGTACGCCGCCACCTACGTTCCTCCGACGCATGTTCGTGACTAACAACGAGCGATGCACGGGTTATCTCGTCGATGGTATAACCTTCTATCTCTAGTTATTTTACGTTTAAAATAGTTAGTTGGTTGGTTTGTGGATTGTGTAGTTGTATTTGTGGAATTCGTTGCGTAGTTGTAAAGCGAAGTGTGGTTGTGAAGTGTTGCGTTTGATTGTGTATTTTGTGGACTGTGCTGTGAAGTATAGGCGTGAGATGGATGCCGTAGATGTGATACGGCAGGTTGTGTGAAGAGAATACGCGTGTAGCGTATTCTGTGTAATGCAGCGACGCGTCGCGCGACGTGCACTGTAGTGATGTGTGTCGTAGAAGGAAGGGAGTACACATGTAGTGTACTCCGTGTTGTATGGCGATGCATCGTGTGATGTGCATCGTGTTGATGAGAGTTGTAGCGAAGGAAGTACGCGTAGCGTGTACTCCGTGTCGCGTAGCGATGCACCGTGAGACGTGTATCGCAGTGATGGGTTTTGTAGTGTGAATGGAAGAGAGTTCACGTGAGTGTACTCTGTACTAGGTCGTGATACACCGGATGGCGTGTCACGAAGGGTTGGATGGCGTAGCAGAGAAGTGTGGAGCGTATGGTGTAGTGTTGGGAAACTGTATGACAGTGTCCCGAAACAGTGATGATATGGATTATAGTCCGGGGTGACTGATGTCATCTTGTGGTTGACTATGGCTAAGAGTATATGGATTGAGAAAGGAATTGTTTGTTTGGTTATTATTGATAATTTTAATGAACTTGTTTTAGTGCAAAGGTTTTCTGAAGTCAAATTATCTCTTTCGAGTATAGTGAAACCTCACGTTGCCCGTAGTGTTGCAAGTGCTCACAATATGGCAATTGAGTTCAGAATTGAAAATCTTAAGGACTTGAGTGTTCCTCTTCCAGCTGTTGTGCAGTTCCTCGTGTTTCGCGCTCTATTCTCATAGAACGCGACGATCGAGGTAAGTTAGCCTCTAACTTACTATCAGTTTATTGTGTATGTGTGATGGGTAAGGAACTACAATTTATGTATGTATGTTATCGTATATGCCATGTCATGCTATGTCATTACATGTTTATCTGTCTACGTAATGATTTAATCTCTCATGAATAATTATCTGTTACATAATCTTTTCTGTCATACAATGATGTATGTTATAAGTATGCCATGTTAAGTATGCCATGAAATGTTATGATTAAATCATATTGTGCCATTTACAAGTATACGCCATGTTAGAAAAGTATATGATATTAATTAATATCTCATGCATTAAGAAAGATAAGACATGTTATGTTACTTATAATACGTGGGGCCACAACAACTGTGGAGTACGTATTATATTTATGTTATGTTATATAATGACGTGGGGCCACAACAACTGTGGAGTACGTATTATATTTATGTTACTTATAATGCGTGGGGCCACAACAACTGTGGAGTACGTATTATATTCTTATGTTATGTTATAAATGACGTGGGGCCACAACAACTGTGGAGTACGTATTATATTCTATGTTATTTATAATGCGTGGGGCCACAACAACTGTGGAGTACGTATTATATTTATGTTACTTATAATGCGTGGGGCCACAACAACTGTGGAGTACGTATTATATCTTATGTTATGTTATTGATAATGCGTGGGGCCACAACAACTGTGGAGTACGTATTATATTCTATGTTACTTATAATGCGTGGGGCCACAACAACTGTGGAGTACGTATTATATTTATGTTACTTATAATGCGTGGGGCCACAACAACTGTGGAGTACGTATTATATTTTATGTTACATAGAAGTATGGGGCCACAACAACTGTGGAGCATACACTACATGAGACACAGCAATTGTGACATGTAGAATACGTGGGGCCACAACAACTGTGGAGTACGTATTATATTTTATGTTATGTGTATTCATGGGGCCACAACAACTGTGGAGCATGAAGTATGGGGCCACAACAACTGTGGAGCATACACTACATGAGACACAGCAATTGTGACATGTAGAATACGTGGGGCCACAACAACTGTGGAGTACGTATTATGTTTTATGTTACTTGAATACGTGGGGCCACAACAACTGTGGAGTACGTATTAATGCACGTTATTAATCAAGACAATTGAATAATATTCCAAGTTTATGTTAAGTACAGTTTCAGATCAAATACATGATAAGCCAAGTTTTAGATCAAGTCCATGTTATGTTATACTCACGTACATGTTATGTTCAAGTTTATGTTATTTTCAAGTTCTTATTTATGTTATGCAGGTTTACGTTCATGCTATATTTCAAGTCCATGTTATGTTTCACGTTCATGTTATGTTGTTTGTTCATGTTATGTTTTAAGCTTAAGTTCATGCCATGTTAAGTCAAGTTCAGTTCACGCTTAAGTTCTGGTTAAGTCATGCTATATGTCAAGTTATACTATGTTTATGTATGACTATAATTATGCATTTATGCTTTTACTGCCATGCATGCATTTTTAACCTGTGTATAAGTTTTATGTTAACTTACTGAGATTTGTAATCAAATCTCACTGTGGTAGTCCCAACTACCATTCCCCCCGAATGGTAGATCTTGTTACAGGACCCAAAGGAGAATTGGAATCTGACCAACTGAATACGGTCGACTAGGCCACGGTGCGATGTTGATGATGGTATAGTATTTAACTTAGGTTAATACTTGTACTTTTGGAGTTGTATCTCAAGTATTCTTTTGATCACAACCATTTTAGACTAGTGTGGTGATCACGGCTTTTTAGTATGCCTTTATGTATGAATTATGTTTCAAGTATTTGGGATATATTTAGTTGGTGCATAGTATTGCTAAAGAAAAAGATTATCCGCTGCGAATATTGCATAATGTTAGATGCATGTTAGGAACATTGCATCTTATATGTCATGAACGGGGGCAGGTAACCTTGTGTTGCATGTCTCGACGCTTCAAATGTCCGTTCAATCCCAAGCGGAATTTGGGGGTGTCACAAAAGGACTTAGGAGAATGATTTGTCCATTTACTGCATCATAGCTATCATTCAAACCCATTAGAAACTTAAACACAGTCTCCTTGTTGGACTTCACCAACAATTTTTAAAGCATCACAGGTACATTTACCTCAAGAACATGGAAGAGGCCTATAGCTATGTAGTTCTTCCCAAATGGCATTAAGCTGTGTGAAATAATCACTTACAGAGAGGTATCCTTGCACAATGCCATTGAGCTTGTGTTGAAGGTGATAGATTCGAGCTTCATCAGGTTGTGCAAAATGTTCCTTGAGCTTGTCCCAACCCTATTTAGCTGAAGTCATGAAAAATACATTAGATGCAATGTCTTTGGAGATAGAATTCAGAATCCATGCAAGGAGGATGTTATTGCATCTTAGCCATGAAATGTAGGAAGGATATGATAGGGCAGGGTTGGTGATTGAGCCATCCAAGAAACTTGACTTGTTCTTGATGGAGATGGAAAGTAAAAAGGATCTGCTCCATGAGATGTAGTTTGAACTAGTTAATGGAGGTGATACAATGACAAGAACCCACTTCAAGTATGTTTGAATGATCTGCTCCATTGACTCACTCAAAAATGAGTAGCACTAATGCTAACCCAAGTGCAGGAGGATGTCGTGTAATAATTAGGAATAAATTCCTAAATCGTCTCCTCAGGGAAAGTTACTCAAAAATTAAACTCGTTGAAAAAGTGTGAAAAACTTCACGAAGAGAAAACAAACAGATGGTATGTGCAATGGATGGAAGAGGTTACTAGTCATGGACTAGATTCATATTTTTAGATTTTTTTTTTTATTGTCGGATTGGAATGTAAATGACTAATAGATTAAATTCAGAAATTAATAAAACTAAATTAAGAATTAAACTAGATTAGAATATAATTGACAAACATGCAATGAAAATTGAAAAGCCCCAAAATCAAGGTTCAACACAAAGTTATGAAAATTAAATAAACATTGTCTATAATAAAATACACGAAAATAGCACAAGAACATAAAAGTGAAAGAGGAGATAAAAGTTAAAAACTCCCTCTCCATTCTTTCCTCACTCTCCTAGTTAATAAAACAAACCAGACTATATAAATAAATAAACTAAGAAAACTAAAATGAAAATGCCACCTCTAAACTAACAAGAACAAAAAAAAAATAGCAGAAAATTAACATATAATGAGAAAAATCAAAGCTGCCCACTAGCCGAACAACTATAGAAAGCAAATAAAATAAAACTATGAAAATAAAATTCAAGAAGCTGTCCAGCCGCCTGCTACCAAAACCAAGTGTAAGCTACAACATAAACGAAAAGAGCAAAAAGAATAAGAAGAAAAACTAAAGCTGCAACCTAGAAGAAACTCAAAGACGCTAAACGAAAAAAAATTAATGAGCTGCCAACATTACAAAAAAAAAAAAAAAAGTCTGTAACCGAAAAGAAAGAAGAAGCTACTAAGCAAAATAAAAGAGAATGAAAACTGAATGACTAATGAAATGGACACTGCCGGAAGAAAGAAAAACAAAGAATGAAGCAAGAAACAAAGAGTTTTTCTGCAACCTCCCAAGAATGAATACAAGAAAAGGAAATAAATAAATTCAAACCGATTCCTCAGGTCTGAAAATGAAAACAGAAAACAAAACTAGCTCTACGTAAACTGCAGAAAAATAAACTGAAGCTGAAAACTAAAAACTGCCTCCTTTATCAAGTCTGAAATGAAAACAGAAACAAAAAGAAACCAGCAAAACAAGTGTTGCTGCAACGTCCCAGTGCAGAGTAAATTCAGTGTCTTTCTAAGCTTCCAACCTCTTAGTTTTATAGGGTCTGCATGTGTGATGAGAGCTGCCGAGAGTTGCTGTTTCTATCCGTGAGTTGCGTTACACTTTATTTTCTGCATGTGTGTTTGCCGTGATTGTTGATTTCTTTCATTTGTGCTTTCTCTGCATGTGTGAGCTGCCGTGAGAGACTTTTCATGTGTGCTGACTTTTCATTTTCTGCATGTATTTCCATCCATGAATGATGCTTTTCCATCAAAGTTGAGGGCCAGTTGTTCTGCTGCACTGCTGCACGTCCGAGTGATGCATTTCCTGCATGTGCTTCTTCTCTTTTTGATGCATGTGTGAGTTGCAAGTGTTGAGCTGATGAGTTGCTGTCCATGTTCTGCATGTGCCGAGTGCTGTTTCTATCGTGGGCCCAAGTGATGCATGTGTTGTTGCAACTTTCTCTTTTTTTTTTTAACTTTCTTCCGCCCAGCAATATATATATATACATCTGCCTCAATTCGGTACCAAACTCCTCTTCCAAGTCAAGCACGGCTCTCCTATCAACTCCCACACATCTCCCTCTCCCATTTAATCAAGCATCAATTTTCTTTTTCCTTCTCTTCATTCCTCTCAACTTTTAGTCAAAAGTTCCAACCGGATCCCATTTGAATTTTATTCAATCTGAAAATAAGAAGAAAGAAATAACACTAAAAAAAATAAATTAAAAATAAATAGATTATCAAAAATAGACTATATATGTGAGGAAATATTGTCCCATTAAATCATAGTTATAAAATTAAGCATAAACATGATATTAATCAATTAAAAATCACAACTCGAATTTATGCTTATTAACCATTTTTCAATCTAAAACCAATAGTAATGTCATGAGGAATTTAAAATACATTGGTTTTAAATAGTTAAATTATGCAATATCTCAGCTCAATCATCCATTATCACTATGGTATAAGAAAAATGGGCTATTTGGATCCTCAATGAGAGAAGAAGGAGAAAAAGAAGAGGAGGATGTCATGACATTTGAAGTGAATATGTTTGTGAATCTAAGGAAACAGAACAGAAATTCAAAATAAAGAGATGGTAAGCACTAAAGTTCCATTCTCATTGATATGTTTGAATGATACAAAAACAGTAGATATATATAAATTACAAAAGCTAGAAAAAAAAGAATCCTAAAATTAACTTTTGATCTTCTGTTTGTTTACAAGTAATCATCTGCAACAGTATGGACAGTAGTAGAGGTAATGCTTTTACATTGAGGTTCCTGATATCTACATTATGTTGTAGACATGTAATTCATAATTCAGACTTGCTTTTCTATGCCAGTGCCTTTTCACTTTCCTGCTGACTTTTCAGTTCATGTGTGTTACAGTATGCTTTCATCCACTTTTTCTTGCTGAATGTATTTCTTGTGTGCTGCAGTATGGTTGCTTAGTTACTTTGTATTCCTTTTGTTTATGATCCTTCCCATCATACCTCATTTCATGAGATATATTCCCTTGTTTATGTAAAAAGTATTGTTCCTCTATTTTAGTATGTTGATTTAGATGTCTTCAATGGTAGATATATGGATGGCCCCCATCGACTAGCTTGAAATATTTGAAAATGCTATACGTATCTCAGGCAGAGAAACTGGAGGACAATTTGTGCAGTATTACCTGCATGGGCAATTTTAAAATGGCATGTTACCTTCCTTTGGGCAATGCACAAGACTTATTTTGGGTAGTTTCTCTTATTAATTAGATATTCTTGTTTCTCTTGTTAATCAATGATGATAGTAGTTTGGGCAGTGGTAGAAGGAGATGGAACTTAAGAAAAGTTGGAGAAATTTTCTATTTCCTAAAAATCTTAGGAGAAATTTTCTATTTCCTAAAAATCTTAGGGGTTGATTTACATCAGCTATTTAGGTAAAGTGAGTGTTAATCATTATGGTTTGAAGCTGGCAAACTCATTGTTTATGTATCTGTTATTTGTCATTTGTGTGCAGTTCAGTACATGTTTAGACTTTTCAATGATTTTCTTAGAAGGTTCATTAATTAATGTCACTACAATAGAAATGTTTTTTTGCAACGAATATTTGCAATGACATTTTCTAGTTGCTAATAATATATCATTAGCAACTATTAAAATAATTCATTAGAAATAGTTACATTTTCCAATGATATGTTACTGGAGGTTAATGGAGGGGCTGTTACAAAGCCTAATGTTGGGTTTGATGTTGGGTTGTCTGAGGTTAATGGAGGGGCTGTTGCTAAGCTTGTCCATAGAGAGGAAGATCATTTGAATGATGTTGTAAATGTCCAAACTACGTCTTTGTAGAGAAGGTGCACCAGAAGTATTTGGAAGAAAAGAGCTAGAGCATCCACCTATGATTTATTTGAACAGCATTCAGTACAAGTTGATGAGGATGCTAAAAGGAAGAGATCAATGGAGGAGAGTGATGGTGATGTTGTACTTAGTGGTGAGCATAAAAAATGTAAGTTTACAGTATTATCTAATGATGATGGTATGTCTGTTGAAAAAGGAGTTCACCTTAGGAGGGGAAACAAACAATTGGGATCGAGGTCAATGAGTTTTATAAGCTAGAATTCTCGTGGGCTCTGGAACCCCTTGGGAATTCAGATCCTATCTGACTTGGTCAGAAAAGAAGCCTTTGAGATTTTATTTTTACAAGAAACAAGACTGCATTCTCGAGCTATGGAAAGATTGAAGTTTAAGCTGGGTTTTTTTGGTTGTTTAGCTGTTAGTAGTGAAGGGAGGAGTGGGGGAATATCACTGTATTGGAAGAAGAAATATAGAGTTAAAGTTCAAAGTTTTTCTTAGCTTCGTGTTCATGTTGAAGTGACTGAGGAAGATGTAAATGGTGACTCCTGATGGCTGACTGGGTTTTATGGTCAACCAGAAGTGAGTAGAAGAAATGAATCATGGGCTTTTTTGAGGTCTCTAAAGGTTCCTCCTAATATAGGTTGGATTCTTTTGGGAGATTTCAATGAGATTATGAGTAATGATGAAAAGAGTGGTAGAAGAGCTAAACCAGACAAGCAACTGAAGGCCTTTAGAGATATCAATAAGGAATGTCAAGTGCATGATCTGGGGTTTAGAGGTAGTCCATTTACTTGGTCTAATGGGAGGGAAGAGGGCCATATAATTTGTGAGAGACTAGATGGGTGTTTCTCGAATTTAAAGTAGCATTCTTGTTATCCAATGGCTATGGTTATCCATGGGGTAGTTGCTTATTCAGATTATAGGCCTATCATTCTAAAACTGTCAGAAGAGGTGCAAAAGGGACCAAGAAGGAAATTGTTTCGTTTTGAGGCAATGTGGGTTGAAGACTCTGGTTATAAGCAAGTTGTGGATGGAACTTGGAAGGCTGTTGAAGGAAGAAGGGAACTGAACACAGTAATGAAGAAGATAGAGCACTGCAGTGAAAAATTGTCAATATGGAATAGATCAAGCTTTGGTAATGTGTAGAGGAATTTAAATATGGCTCAAGAAAAGCTCAGACTGGCTCATTAGATTGATCCTCATTCTCTTAATAGGCAGCAAATTCAAAAGGCACGAAAGGAGGTCCAACAATGGCTACAAAGAAGTGAGACAATGTGGAAACAAAGATCAAAGGTTCTGTGGTTAGCTGAGGGAGATAAGAATTCACGATTCTTCCATCATAAAGCATCTCAAAGGAAGAAGAAGAATTGCATCAAAGGGATCAAAGCCTGCTGCACCATGCTAATCAAAGCTGGTTTGAGCTCAAAGTTGTTGACATTAATAGTTTGGCGCCTTATACTCGAGTAATTCCCATTCACAATTAGCCGTACATAGTCCTTCAAGGTGCGTGGCAGTGCCTCATTTTCTTCTTCAGCCATGGCTAGTATCTTAGTTTTTCTTCGTGATCTAAGAGTTCTTTCAATCTCTGGATCAAAAGGAATAATATCACGAGATCTAGCACGGCGCATCCAACATCAAAAACACACATGTAGAACAAAGATAATATAAAATATAAGAACAACTTAAAATAAAATTCTAAATTAAAACCAAGATTACTTTGTATCGATATTGATAAAAAGAATACGAATAAACCTCTCCCCGGCAACGGCGCCAAAAACTTGATCGGTGCAAAACTACAAGTGCATAATATCGTAGTTTTACAATATCGTATCGTCCTCAGGGATTAGTATCTTACTTTTGCCAAATACCAAAATTATATTAATCTCGATTTTATCTAGAGGAATCACTAAGATTTTTGTAGTTGCAATTTAAACTAAAATCGACTCAAAGATAAATACGCAAAGGAAATAAAACTGACGTTCAAAGATCAAATTTATGGGAAAGAAAACTTCTAGGAAATCGATTTCACCTAATTCTTCACTATGCTTTTCTCATCCAACTAATTTAATTTAATTAATTTCGTCTATTAGCAAATCTCTAATTCATCCAAAAACCTCTTTCGATAGTCAATTGGAAATGATTCTTGTTTATCAATTCACACAAGAATATGCAAATTAAATAATCAAGAAAACAATAAGATCAATGATTTAATTACTACATAGGTTCATACAAGTCTTTCGATCTCTATACTTGCCAATTCAAGATCTACCCTATGATTCCCTCTTTCGATAGCAAATCACAAGATCAATTATCATCTAATCAATGGCCAGTTAATTAGAAGCAATAAACTCAGAATAAATAAGATAAACAAAGAGAGAATTGCCTTAAATTAGCATAGACAATCAAGCATAGTTTGGAAATAGGTTACATCGTTTTCCTAGAATAAAGAAAATTTAGCTCATGCTAGAATTAGAATTCAACATAAACGAATTCACCATAATAGTTTTGAGTATATTGGAAGAAAATAAACGCTGAAAAATACTCCTTGCAGCCGCAAATCTTCAAAAACTCAAGGAAATGATTCAATGCTTTTCTCCTGTCTGGGCTCGTGTATGATTCCAACGTCCGTGCAATATGTGGAACTCCTTCTCCAAAACAGATGACTTTAATCCTTCTAGCTGTGTTTTTCTGTCCCAAAAAGTGTTCTCCAGTCAAAAGGTACGGCCATAAAGTGAAAAATCACTTTTATATGGTGTGACGGCGGAAAACCCTAGATCTGTCAAAATATGATGTTCGCTTGAGCGGCTTGTCGAGCGCACATCGAGCGTTCAACTCTGCCTGACTTCGCTCGAGCGGCCAAAAGCCTCCGCTCGAGCGATCTTTGTATTCCCGCATCCCGCTTGAGCTCACTGTCGAGCTGCTATTGAGCGGTTGAATCTGCCTGAGTTCGCTCGAGCGGCCAAAATCCTCCGCTCGAGCGATCTTGTAAAATCTGCAATACGAAATTTTGCAAGTCATCAAATACCCCCAAACTTACAACTTTGTTTGTCCTCAAACAAAAAGAAAAGCAAATGATAGTTTAGGCAATATCAACTCGACCCCAAAGAGAAGTATCATCACTCACCAAGCTTTTATGAATTTAGATTTCATCACTAGTATCTTACTCTTTGTCACAACCCCACCCTATCAAGAGCGAGCCTGTGATCCCGTACCTGTTCTTTTTCCTATTATATCAATAAATTTATTTCTAAATGAATGCCCATATTGTTATTAGTGTTATTATTATTATTATTATTATTATTATTATTATTATTATTATTTTTTTTTGAAAGAAACATCTAATAGACATACCTTTATATTTCTTTACAAAGGACTCGCAGAGTCCGTCATCCATTTATTTAACATAACAACCTTAAATAAAAAGGAACTCAGTTCCTACTAACTTAAAACATGATAAGTTTCCATAACCTCACCATAAAACACACATTATAAAGAACCAAACTATGCAGGGACTACTAAACATCAGCCTCTCCCTCCTCAGCACTACCCAACTCCTCAGCAGATTCCTCTGTACCTGGACATTTAAAAACATAAACACAAAATGAGTCTAATACTCAGGTTGCAGTACATCATGCTGTTAACTTAAAAAAAAAAAAGTTCTTTCTGTTGAAAACATGTATCCATAAACCAATACTAACTCTGACAATACTTCCATGCATATGCTTTCTTTATAACATCATGCATACACTTACTTCTTACTATCATGCATATACTAAATTTAATCTTTCACTTTCTTTTGGCCAACACACTATTACGCCCCGTGTGTTTGGGGTTAGCGGTCCTATTGGACCTGGATTCCACCCGTGGCCACAGGTTAGGAACCCCTTTCTGTCAGGGAGTAGTACTGGGTGCACTACCAATACTACTTACCCGGCATTGCAATTTGCCCATTTCTTTGGTACCTTTTCCTTCATATGGCCATTACATATTTTCATATATTAACCTTCATTCCATTCTTTTCTTTCTTTGAAATCAATCATTTTCATTATCTTTCTTAGTTCAATGCATATGCATTTATTTTGGAAATTAGCATTTCATGTCATGCTTACATATAAATAAAACCTTAATTATTTCAAGGAGCATGTATGAAAATTCCATGACTTAGAATCTACGTGCATGCATTACTATATACACATACAAACAATTATAATTAATAGGGTGTTTAACAGGGGCTACCAAGAAAGGCTTGTACATAATATAAATTCCTTTATTCTTTAATTAGAGGAACGTTTGGAAAGAGATAGAGAAATATTCTTCCACAAGAGGACTTGGCGTGGGCGCATGGTCATAACTACTTACCTTGACCCGTTGAAAACTCTTCAACTTCAGTGAATCCTAATCCAATAAATAACAAGTGTGTTAATACTCATCCAACATCCTTTAAGCATCCACTTAACGATAAACTACAATATTATAAACCTAACGTCGTTTTATATCCTTAACGTTACTTCAAATGATTACCCTCCCAACAAAACCTTACAAAAGTAATATAAGAAGATAACTAACCTAGTTAACACATATTATTTAGTAAGGCATAACATAGGAAAATAATTAAGATAATCCATTAAGTAATTCAAACCCCTTAACCTCAAAGTTTATAGTTAAATCATTTAACAACCCCTTTTTAAAACAACTTATAAAATTACATATAGCCAAAATAATCTTAATACATCTAGCCTCTTATAGAAGAAAACATAACATTAAAACAACCCCATCTATGCATTTTAAATCACTTAAAACAGAGCACATATATATATACATATACAAAACAGAATATTAAAACAACTTTCATGTGTTTAATCACTCAAAACAGAACATATACATATATATGCACAAAAACAGAATATTAAAACAACTTTCATGTGTTTAATCACTTAAAACAGAACATATACATATATATACACAAAAACAGAATATTAAAACAACTTTCATTTGTTTAATCACTTAAAACAGAACATATATATATATAGGATGGTTTATGTATTTCAAAACCCATATATCATCTATACTAAGAAATAAGTTAGAAATCTCTTACCCCTATTTCCTTCACTTCTTGATGGATGAAACAATTTGAAATTCCAACTAAAAACTTCAAAGTGGTAAGAAAGAGTATAGAACACGGATTGGGGAAAGAAGTTTTCTTTCTTCCTTTGTTGGAAGCTCTCACGGTTCAAGAAATGGATAAGTACCTTGGTTTTTCTCTTGAGTTGTAAAAGAAATAAAGAGAGAATGAGAAGAATGAGGGTTGTCGCTAGATTGAAGAAGAGAAAAGGATTTCAAGACCATTTTCCTTAAACCAACGGAAGCTTTTGGATTAAACCTAATTAGTTAGGTAGATATGGACTTGTAGATATGAACTTGTAGATATGAACTTGTATTGATTGCTTCATTCTTTAAACCAACGGAAGCTATTACGATAAGTAGTCAAAGCTTATCCTTGGTTGGATGTCCAAGATTAAACCTTATTAGATAATCCTCCCACCTACTCATCCAATGGCTTAGAATTAAAGGGCCAAATCTATAATTAATCCAAAGTGAAGGACTTAAAAGAAAACTATTAAAGGTATAAAATATACTTTTAACTCATTTTAATAAATCACCTAAAATAAAACACACCCAACTTAATATAAATAATTGGAATACAAAAATAATAAAATCTTTTCATGAAAATATTCAACTTAAGGGTTAAAATAAAATGACGTAACGACTCACGTAGTAAAACTCGGATATTACACTCTTTTAACATGAAAGATAGCAAGAAAATCAATCAAAATTTTTGCAATTTGTCAAGCAAGAGTTGGGCGTTTACTTCAACCTAAAGCTAAGACCTTGAGTGTGTGTGTGAT
Source organism: Carya cathayensis (assembly GCA_011037825.1). Lineage (NCBI taxonomy): Eukaryota > Viridiplantae > Streptophyta > Magnoliopsida > Fagales > Juglandaceae > Carya > Carya cathayensis. The sequence continues at coordinate 325 of QGSO01000809.1, read as the reverse complement.
ATAGTCAATTTAACCTCAAACCATCTGCAAACTCAGACAAAAGTAGAACAACCAAAATCAGAAGAATTCTCTTAAAACTTAACCCCATAAGTCCAATTTTCAGAAATCCTCTCCACTAATATATTCAACACCAAAATCAGAGATCAAAAGGTCTTTAATAAGGTTGTAATGATAGGCCACAGGGTGTTGAGCGAGCAACGAGCGGTCGACTCTACCTGACTTCGCTCGAGCGGCTTGTCGAGCGCACATCGAGCGTTCAATTCTGCCTGACTTCGCTCGAGCGGAGGCTTTTGGAGTACGTATTATATTTATATTACTTATAATG
>QGSO01000808.1:97581-147749 GCA_011037825.1 Carya cathayensis | reverse complement strand
CATACCAGGGAGCTCTATCAACCACAAACAGCTGGTCATCCGGAAAACTATCATCAAGAGGAAGGCCGACATTTGAAGAAGGAGATGATGACAATCTAGAGAGGTGGTCAGCTACCACGTTTTCAACTCCTTTCTTGTCCTTAATGTTGATGTTGAACTCTTGAAGTGGTAAAGAAGAATCTACAAAACAATCAAAAAATTCAAAGTCATCTTCATTGATATGATCAATTTTTTTATTAAGTAAAAATTCAGGTGTCTGAAAAATAGAATTATTATCAGAGAAAGGAGAATTTGAGCAAATAAACTCTGTTGGTATCAAACTCTCCACAGCATTCAAATCACTTGTGTCATCAAAATGTGCTGGCATCTTGCAAGCATTGAAAACGTTCAACTCAAGTGTCATGTTCCCAAAGGTAAGCTTCAAAACTCCACTTCTGCAATTAATCAAACCATTTGATGTAGTTAGAAATGGTCTTCCAAGGATGACAGGAGCTTGGTAAATAGTGGAGGCTGGTTACTGCATATCAAGAACCACAAAATCCACTGGGTAGTAGAATTTGTCCACCTGGACCTACACGTCCTCTACAATACCCCTCGGTACCTTAACTGATCTGTCAGCCAACTGTAGCCTGATGGAGGTCTTTTTCAGCTCACATAATCCCAACTGCTCATATACTGAGAACGGTAGCAAATTCACACTACTCCTCAAATCAAGTAAAGCTCTCCCAATGCGTGATTCACCGATCATAATAGAAATATTGGAGGAGCCGGGATCTCCAAACTTCTGAGGAGTCTCGCTCAATATCAATGCACTAACTTGCTCCGTTAGGAAAGCTTTCTTCTTTACATTCAATTTCCTCTTGACTGTGCACAAGTCCTTCAAAAATTTTGCATATGAAGGCACTTGTTGTATGGCATCCAAGAGTGGAATATTGACCTTCACTTGCTTAAAAATCTCTTGAATCTTCGTGTGGTATTTGTTCTTTTGGCCAGCTGCCAATCTCTGAGGATAGGGAATCACAGGTTGGTACCCCTTACTAGTTTCAGCATCTACACTCACAGGCTTCTTCAGCTCTGGTCTCACTATCTCTGGTTCTTTCTCAACTTCATCAGTCTCTGTTACATCTTCAGGTGTAGGAGCAATTACCTGTATGTCCATAGGCATCTCTGGTTGGGGAACTTCCTTCCCACTTCTCAAAGTAAGAACTGCCTTCGCTGTCTCAATAACATCCTCTGAGACATTATGCACTTGCTGTTGTTGTTGCCTATATACTTGAGGATTAGGCTGAGGCTGTGCTGGAAATTTCCCTTTCTCTAGGGTGCTCAAGGTTGTGCTCATCTTATTAATAGTGCCTCGTAACTCATTTATGGCCTGAGTGTTTTGATTATTTGTGGTGGCCTGAATTTGCATGAATTGCTGAAGTGTATTGGTCATCTGTGCCATACTGTCATCTAGAGTCTTCTTTGCAGATGGTGAAGGCTAAGAACTCTGTGCGGCTACATGAGGCTGAAATCCAGGAGAAGTTACAAAAGGATAGCTCTGAGAACTCTGATATGTTGGATACTGGTGCTGAGGAGTACCCTGATGAAATGGCTGCTGCACAGGTGGTGGGGACCGACCAGGCTGATCATTTCTCCATGAGAAATTTGGGTGATTCCTCCATCCCGGATTATATGTGTTGGAGAAAGGCTGATTCTGTGCTCTATTGACCCAGTTAGCTGATTACATCTGCTCAGACCCACTTTCTTGAAATACTGGCATAATCGGGCAGTCTTAGGTCTTATGGTTTGAATCAGCACATATAGAACATGCCTCCACTACTTTCACAGCCTTCACTTTTTCCATTTCCATGACCTACAGTCTTCTAGTCAATGTAGCTATTTGGGCTTGAACATCAGTGTCTTCCTTAAGCTCATATTTGCCCCCTCCAGAAATAGCCCTCAATGGTTGTGCTGCTAATGGAACTCGATCAGTACGAGTGTTCCACTGTTGTGCACTCTCAGCAAGGTAGTAAAAAAATGATAGAGCTGCATCAGGTTCCTTGCTAAAGAACTCCCCATTGCACATTGTCTGAACAAACTGCTTGCATTCTGGAGTGAGACCAGTGTAAAAATAGCTCACCAACCTCCAAGATTCAAAACCATGATGTGGACAGATGTTCACCAAATCTTTAAATTTTTCCCAACTGGTTTGAAAGGTCTCATCAGGTCTCTGATTGAACTGGCTGATTTGCTCTTGCAAAAACTGAGTTCTCTGGAAAGGGAAAATTTTTTGTAAGAATTCACACTGCATATCAGACCAACTAGAAATAGAATTAGGTCTCAAAGAATTAAACCAAATCTTCGTTTTATCCTTTAAAGAGAAAGGAAATAAACGAAGTCTAATAAATTCATCAGTAACAGCCCTAGTAATAAAAGTAGTGCAAGCCAACTCAATATCTGTCAAGTGCTGGTAAGGACTCTCAGAATCCATCCCGTGGAACTGAGGTATCACTGACATCATGCCATGCTTAATAGAGAAATTAGGTACATTTTTGGGTAAAACTATGCATGAAGGTGTAGTGGTGCGAGTGGGTTGTAAATAATCCTTAAGAATGCGTGGTGCAGGTGCAGCCATGTTTTCTGGTTCAATTTCAATTTCCTCACCTGACTCACTCATAGAAAAGACAGAAGAGCTATCTATTTCCAAGCTGTGTATACTACTCTCAACACTCGATGTGACTCTAAGCAACCTATTTGAACTGTCCCTCACCCATGACATGAAACATCAGTTTAAAGAGCATAAAAAAAATAACGAGTTTAAATTTAAGTTAAATTACTTTCCCCGACAACGGCGCCAAAAACATGACTCACTCAAAAATGAGTAGCACTGAGGCTATCCCAAGTGCAGGAGGATGTCGTGTAATAATTAGGAATAAATTCTTAGATCGTCTCCTCAGGGAAAGTTACTTAAAAATCAAACTCGTTGAAAAATGTGAAAAACTTCACAAAGGGAAAATAAGAGGATGGTATGTGCAATGGATGGAAAAGGGTACTAGTCATGGACTAGATTCATATTTTTAGATTTTGATTGTCGGATTGAATTGTAAAGGACTAATAGATTAAACTCAGAAATTAATAAAACTAAATTAAGAATTAAACTAGATTAGAAAGTAATTGACAAAACATGCACTGAAAATTGAAAAGCCCCAAAATTAATGTTCTAGGGTTCATCATTGTATTCAGATCACAAATTCTCAAATTAAACCATAGCAAATTGTAATCACTAGTAAAATGGAAGCTTAACGAAAGGAGAAAAATAAATAGCATGAACTAAATGAATAACAAATAAATTACTCAAACATCTAAATCAAAAATCTCCAAAATAATTCAGAAACTTAAAACTGAAATGAAATAGCAAGTAGGGAATTAAAAAGATCAAGCCAATTGAATGGAGATGAAGATTCGAAGCGGTGGAGGAAGCTGAACTGCAGTAGCAATTGGACCCCTCAAGGAGTTCTTCAATCTGCTGCAGTGTGAGTGAATGATCCAGTGGAAATTGTGTAGCTATGTGAATGATCGCTTGTATGAATCCTCTTCTCCGAATCTGAATGAAAATCAATGGAAAAAATGAATTCTAAGTGTTTCTCTAATTAAAACCAGAGTTTTCCAGGCCAAGGGTCGGCCATAAGATGTGAAAAAAAACATATATATATACTCTGACGGCGGAATAAACTCTAATCTGTAAAATACGATATTTGCTCGAGCGGAGTGTCGAGCGAACATCGAGAATTCGATTCTGCCTAACTTCGCTCGAGCGGAGGGTCGAGCAAACATCGAGTATTCAACTATGCCTGACTTCGCTCGAGCGGCTAAATGCCTCCGCTCGAGCGATCACCTTTCCTGCACACCCGCTCGAGCTCACTGTCGAGCGGCAGTCGAGCGTTTGAATCTACCTGAATTCGTTCGAGCGGCCAAAAGCTGCCGCTCGAGCGATATGGACCAGAAACTACAGTAATCAATAGTTGGTGAAATTTAAGCAGAAATTCATGTTTTTAATCAATTAAAATTACAACTTTGATGTATTCATTTTTCCATATAAAACCAATGGTAAAGTAATGAAAGAATTAAGATATATTGATTCTAAAAGCATTAAGAATGCAATAATTCAGCTTAATCACTGATCATTCGGGTTCCGACATGAAAATCTGGGTGTACCCAGACTTGAACCCATATTTCAAATTCGGGCCGGAATTCACACCGAGTTAGCCCGATTCTGATACGGGCCGAAACACGGATGAATCTGAGTTTTGAAAGACCCGGATTCCGAGTTCTAGATAGAACCCATGTGTTTTTTTTTTCCATAATAACCTTTAAGAAACAGATGAACAAATATTTGAATTTTTGAAGCCTAAAAAACTTACCAAAAAAAAAAAAAGATTCCCATGTTCAACAAAAACAAAGTAGATCTAGCAAAAATAAACCCATTCAACTACTGATAGCATATAAACTTTTTTTTTTCATAATAACCTTTAAGAAATAGATGAACAAATATTTGAATTTTTGAAGCCTCAAAAACTTAACAAAAAAAAAAAAAGATTCCCATGTTCGACAAAAACAGAGTAGATCTAGCAAAAATAAACCCATTCGACTACTGATAGCATATAAACACATATATCCCATAAAAATACTCTTAACATTCTCATCAAAATAAAGCCACAATCAACAAAGGGAAAACAATATAAACAAAGAAGAAAGAAAAATACAGAAACCGAATAGAACCCAAAAATAAAATAGCAGATCTAGCCAAACAGATAGAAAAGTAGAAGACAACGGCCATGAAGAATAGATCTTCAATCAGTAGAGGAAGAGTGACACGAGCTAGGTTTCGGCACGAGAAGAGTGACACGATCCCTAAATGACTCGTCGATGAAGGAGATGAAGACGATCGGCGATAAAGGAGATGAAGACGATCGTTAATGAAGGAGATGACAGTGATTCAACCACAGTGATGGGGTCATGATGATGGGTCACGCCGTCACGGGGTCAGTGGGCACAATGAAGGAGGCTAGGGTTTGAAGTGTTAAGTTTGTAACGAGAGAGAGAGAGAGAGAGAGAGAGAGAGAGAGAGAGAGAGAGAGAGAGAGAGAGAGAGAGAGAGAGAGAGAGAGAGAGAGAGAGAGAGAGAGAGAGAGAGAGTCGGTATTAGATGAAAATATATGCGGTTTTTTTTTAAAACATGCGGGTACCAAATTACAACCGTTTTGAAACCCATACCCGGACCGCAATGGTTCGGGTTTTATAATCCGGTTTTCGGCCCTGGTTGACCGGGGCCAAAAACCGTAACCGAAATCCGGTTATCCAGATTCCAGGTCCAGCCTGGATGAACATTTCTATCTCTAGATAAACATCTAGTTAATGCATAAAACATACTGATCAGCGGGTTAGCTTCTTGAAGAGACTTAAACTTTTAAAGTTCTCATTATTTGTTTTAACATAGAACAAGTGATGAGTCTTGTTTGAGATTTTGTGAGATCCGTATCAAGCTCCAACCTAAAAGGTAAATTCACCATATACAGGTTTTGCCATGCATTCCAAGATAAGACTTTGAATAATGATCTTGATACAAGGGTGACAAAGTAATCACCACAAACTTTGCAAAAAATACCCCAGATTACCGCAAATGAGCAATACCGTCCAAATCTTATTGGCACAAGGTGGTCGCAACTAATGCGTCTCAAAGGTTTATGTCGGTGAAACTAGGACTGGTTGTAAATGTCAAAAATATTTGCAGCGAATTTTATCCCCACAATTTAAACATATTGCCGTAAATGAAGTATTATAATTTATTGCGCCCTTTTTAGTGTCACAAATAGATTTGTTACCGCAAATTATAAATATTTAAAAAATCACATTTGCGGCTAAGTAGTGGTGCCGTAAATGTAAAAATATTGCCATAAAAACTATTATTTCCAGCGCCCTTTTTATTGTTGCAAATAGTTTTGTTGCTGCAAATTATTTGGTTTTTATGGTGTTTATAATTAGTGGTGCAACCAGTTTTACCGGTTCTAGTCCGGTTTTTCAATTTTAATATACTATATTATATATGATACTATAGTGATAATATATTGTAGTATATTATATATTATAATATATCATTATAGTCTATAATGATATATTATAATATATAATATAATTTCACTATATTATATATTATATATATAGTGATATAATATTAGTATAACTATTGATATGCACTATATAATATTAATATAACTATTAATACAATAAACTATAGTGATCTAAGATTTTACATTTTAATATTATATTAATTAGTAATTTATCATATAATATAAAACTATTTTATATATAATTATATATTATATATAAAAATTATATACAATATAAAAAATTAATATATATATATATATATGAACTGGTCTGGTTTTAGAATAAAAAAAATCAAAAGCGAACAGATCTTGACTGATTTTTAAAAAAATAAAATCGGTACCAGACCGAATCAAACTCGGGTCCGATCCAGTTTACTAGTTCACCAGTCTTTTTTTATTTTTATTTTTATTTTTACACCCCTACTTATAATCTTTTAGCAAATGCCAATGAATCGAAGCAAAAGAAATTCATATACGTTGAATTTGTTAGTGTCATAAATACATTTATCGTGGGAAAAAATTGTAATTGAGCTCCTACATATGTATGAGATTCTCCTTTTATTCATTCCATTTAATTTGCAACCAATCAAATAAATGATATATCTATTCTATTATAATAAATAGTTATCTACTTGTAAATAGTAACTTTTATTATTTTTCCGTTAACTTTTATTTTTTTGTTTTTGTTAAGTCATGTTTTACCAAATTGCTTTTAAGATCTTAACCATTTGACGTCTATCTTTATTATAGAATTTAATGTAGGATCTTGTTTTACCAAAAGATCCTTAAGACTTTTGACTATTTGATGTGTAGTTCCAATGTAGAATTTAATAAAGGATCATGTTTTACCAAAAGACCCTTAATAGCCATGTGGTGCACATGAATTAACGTCTCTTTTTCATGTCTTTTTTGTTCTGACCGTGTACTCATTTTCCTTTCTTTTTGTTTTCAATTTTTTCAAATAAAAAATTAAAATGGCTCTACTCTTTTGAACATAAACACTTTAGAGCATTCTTATTGTAAAATTCAACTTTAAGTAAATTTAACTAATAAAAAACTTAAAACGCTAAATATATAATATTAGTTCGAATATAATTATTATTAATATTAATATTATTAATTTGATTAGAATATAATTATTAGTAATATTTTAATTAGTAGAACTATAAAATTTCATAAAAATAAAAATTAAAAAATTATTAAATTAATAATATTTTATTATTATATAGATAGTAAATAGATAATCCAATAAAGATGTAGACTAATGCTTATACTTTGCTAAAGTCTAGATTTTTTTTTATCTTTATTTTTTTACCATTCTTTAACCTTGTATTTTCTTTTCCTAGACAAATAAGCTACTAACTTTTTCACTTTTTTTTTTTAAATCATTATATCAGGTGCACCCCAGGGCTAATGCATCAGGAGCCGTTCCCTAGTGTGTGTGTGTGTATATATATATATATATATTTATTTATTCCCAAAACATCCTAAGCTCAGAGAAATATAACATTATTGTTCTGTTTACTGCATTTGTTTGAGCATCATTTATTTAAACCGAAACTTAAACTATAAATATCTTCATTGCAGAGTCCCAACATAACTGACATTAACTGTAGAGGAAAAAACAATACTCACTGTCTAGAAATGTCTTTCGGCTAGAAATAAGTTTATAGAACAGCCGGCCATTTGATGATCTCAAGTGGAAATTAAATTGCAACAATGTCGTTAAGTGATCTAAATAGACTTGCTAAAATTAGAGCAGACATAAAAGAAATATTTCCATTGGTTAACTCGTGGAAAACATCTTCAGGCTACCCCAGTTTTTAATGATATGATTGGGATTGATTCTGATATTGCCTGACTTATGACTCATGAACATACCTACAGATGAAAACGATGAACAGATAGATAGAGCTGTATACAAACTTGGGCAAAAACAGAGAATTTAGAGTTTCAGTATGTGATCTTGAACCTGGAATCTAGGCTTAATTAAGAAGTTTAGCTCTTACCTCCTACAGAACATTAATGCAGTCCTATGACATGATTAAACTAGCGATGAAATCTGTAAAATAAGACCACCATAGTGCATATTTTTCCTTTCAGATATTAAAAGAATCATTGGGGGTAACCAAACAAAGCAGAAAAATATCCCCAAGCCGTTACAATCAGACATCAATCATGAAAAACATGTTTAATACATGTTGAGAAACCAAGAATGCAATGACTACATATCTTCACCAAAAGCATTGGAGCTTAAACGAAAAAGAAAAAAGAAAAATAAAGAATTCCCTAAAAGCCAAACGACTTGAATCCAACAGATTATGAAAAAAAAAAAAAAAAAGAATATATAGTGGCAACACAAACGGTTTCAATAAAGCCAAACGTCGTTGTATCCTGAAAGTTCTCTAGCATTCCAAAACAACATGGTCATGGAAAGTTCCAGTTCCACTTAGTAAAACGACACAACTCCTATTCAACTCCAACTACTTTCCTGTCTGGTCTCTGGTGAGGCTTCGATTCACAAAAACCCTCATAATTTCACTCCAAAACATTGATACCACAATCTCGGATCATAATAATAGAGATCTTGATATCCGGGTCTCAGATATAATACTAAAGGATCCAAGTTACATAGATAAGATGAGATAAGATGAGATGAAATAAAAGTTGAATAAAATATTGTTAGAATATAATTTTTATTTTGAGATTTAAAAAATTTGAATTATTTATTATATTTTGTATGAGAGTTTGAGAAAACTGTAATGATTATATGACATGAGACTCTTATCTTGGTAACCAAACCAGGCCTTACTTATATGTTCCATAGTGGAAAAGATCCTCCAAGTTTCCTTGTTCACTTTCAAAAAACTCTCATCCCATCTCATCTCTGTTATCTCTATAATGATTCTATAATGCGGAATTAAATACTTAATAAGAATCAAAATTGAAAATAAACAAGGAATTGTACCTCCAGCTATTGATGCTTATTCACACTTTCACACTGTTTCTCTCTCTAGTTTTGGTACTTCCAAGCTCTACTCACTTTATTTAGATGGTGTAAGACTAAAGGGATTGAGTTGAGTGAGTTTGGGGACCAAACCGTACTATTTATAACCAAAGCTTCCATCAAGTTTTGGTGGCTACGTGTCCCACGTGTTCAGTTTATCATGAGCAGTTCCAATATTCTATAAACGTGATGAAGACTCAGATGTAGACCACTCAGATTTGAACAAAAACTACATGTAGTTTAGTGGCTACTGGTTTTCTATAGAGCTAAACGACATATAGTTTAGTGGGCAAAGCTAAATGATACGTCGTTTAGGTTCGGTACCCTGTGATTAACTGCGTGTCTAAACGACACGTCGTTTATAAGGTAGCATTGAATCTGTGGGAAAGGAAAAACGACATGTTGTTTTTCATTTTGGAAATACGACATGTAGTTTAGATCAAAAATTAAAAAAAAAAAAAAAAGGAAATTGAAGGACCTGTTGTTTATTTAGCATGATTTATTAATTTTGGTCATGCTATATATATATATATTGCTCTTTTTCATATAGTTATTATTTATTTTAATTGTGTGCAATTTAGATGATTGTTGTGCAAAATTAATAATTATAGTTAAAAGCATGAAATTAAATGTTATGCATAATATTACAGTTTTCATTATGTAATGTTTATGCTTAAATCATAAGAATATTCTGTGCATAATAATAACATGTTGATTTTAGTTAAAATTATGCAATTTATAACTATTCTCATATATAGTTAATCCTTATGCTTTAAAGGTATAATGTCTAGTGATCAATATGATTTTTGCTTAATTAAAGAATAGCCATAGCATCTTTAGTTAAATAAAAATCATATATTATGATTTATTAGGATCACATAAATAATATTTAGACATTAATTGTAATTAATCATACTAAGTATAATAAATTTTATCCCACATGAATTTTTATTATATGATTAATTAGGATAAAATATCAATTTGTTCATAAATTACCCATATGAATTATGAATTAATAGTTTGATAGTTTTATCATAAAGTTTAATATTAGATAGAATATATATCAAATTATAATCACTAATAGACTATTTAATGTGGGAGTATGAATGTGTACATCTAAGGAGATTCTGTCTAGGAGACTGAATTTTAAGTGGGACTATTGTGACCCTCCAATCTTTTCTGGGAATCTTAAAGTTCTATCTAGGAAAGAAAAATCTTTTGTGGGAACTTACTTAGTAGTACTATATTTCTTTCTGCAGTAAAATAGGCCTTATACATGATTATTGAGTAAATAATTTAATAAATTCTATCATAAAGAATAATTGAATCTGCTTAAATTAAAAATTTAGCTCACAGCCAATGTTTATGTCATTAGATTCAATTTTTAAGTATGATTTACATTGATAAACCATGAAATTTTATTTAGACCTCAGTTTTAATATAAGCATGTAACATATAATTTTTGCAGTTGTACAACCTGCAAGTCTCTCTGATATCCGTTATGATATCCCTGAACTTAAGGAAGATAACTATAAGGTCTGGAAGGAGAGAATTTTTCTTCATTTAGGGTGGATGGACATAGACTATGCTATTAGGAAAGACGAACCACCAGTACTCACTGATACCAGCACTGCAGCGGACATCACGCTTTATGAATAATGGAAATGTGGATTGTTGATCCAGAGTCAATCCACCATGTGTTAATATTGACATTAACTATATTAGATTTATAACAAACAAATGAGGTTGGATTACCTTTGTTCGCAAGCCATTTCTAAAATTTGGTACATTCCTTCTTTATGTGTCCCTTCTTTTTACATAAGAAATACTTAGAATCTTTCTTGATTCTAGTACTAGGTTGAATAGGTATTTTACCTTTCCCTTTCTTGTTGGCTTGAGATTTTCCCTTTCCATGCATTGCCAGCATTACACTTTCTCCTTGTTCCATCACCAGTCTCCTTTCCTCTTAAACACACATGGTCATTAGTTCATTAATTGATTAGTTATTTTTATGTGTTGTATGAGATTTTGAAGGGTCAACATCAGTGATGTCAATGGCGTTGAGGCTAATTCCCATATGTAGTTGGATCATAAAGGAGAAGTTTACTTTCTCATACAAGTAGGTTACTTTCTCAGACAAGTTTACTCTCTCAACTATGACTTTTAGTTGTAGTTTTATAGTCGGTTTATCAGATTATGAAAAATCTGCTTTAAAATGGCATCTCTGTGTGAGATTGGGTTGGAGCCAATCTTTTGGTGAAATAACCTCGCTTTTTTTTCTTTTTAGTGCTGCTGTTGTTTGTTTGTTTTGGGAAGATTTTTGGGGACTCCCACCTACAAAATCTTGTATCATTGTAACTTCATAGTTTATCTATGAAATATTTGCTTGTCGAGAAAAAAAAAAAAAGGTAGATGGAGTAGAAGGGGAAACTGTATCATATTCTTTGTCCCCTGGGGATGAGACGGATGGGCAATTAACTAATTGAGATGGGGAATAAACTGTTTCATATTTTGCTGTATCATATTATCCCTGTTGCATTGAGATGCAGGGTTACACATGCTCCTCAAAATTCACTTTCATGAACTATTTTCCATTATATAATCGCTTTTAAAACTATATTCTAAATAAAAGTAACAAATTAAATAATGAATTATTTAGAGTTAAAAAATAGGCTCGTGGCAATAATTATGTGGAAATCATTAAAATAAATACTCAAACCTAATTTTTGTGGGCAATCAATAACCTAACATGCACCTTTCCTAGAAAAAAAAATTATCATGAGGAAAAATTTTGGGATTTAACATGATCAACTCGTAATTAATAGTACTGGCTGTGACTTAGGACTTCTTTGGGCACTCAGACGAAACATAAATGTGGTTAGTGTGTACATGTATCCAAACATAAAACCGAACATATATCATCTTATCCCAGTAGATTTCAACTCATCTCACCCTCTGTTCATTGATTGAGCAAGACGACTGACATAACCCACGGTACAGTGATTTGCGACAGAGAGGGGAAGCACATTTCCGCAGTTTCCTTCAATTCCACAACGCCTCAGAACCCATCACCGAGAAACCCATTCCCTGCCATCCCTTCCTCCTCCCTTCTTCCATTCTATCCAAGGACAATGTCGAGCAAAAGCAATTGTGATGGTGCAGGTCATGTGAAGGTCTTATGAAGCTACGCTTCACATTTGGATGGTTGTAGTCACGGTTTATGCAATGGTGTAACATTCACAGTAGAACGTGTGAGACATGACTGATGGGTGGTGCAAGGTGCAGAGGAGAGGTTCATGATGGAGACGGGATGGTTGCTGGAGAGGCTTTGGTTTCAGGTGTTGCCTATGCTGTATGCACGGTGGCTTGCGTTTGGTGGCCTGGGATGACGCTAGCTTCAGTAGTGGCGGTTCCCGTGACGGCTGTTAGTCCTTCAAGGTGGTGCAGAGAGCCTTACGCCATGAGAAGTGGTTGCCCTTTTTTCGGGTTGCTAAAACAGGGGCTGTTTGATTGCTTGTGTGGTGCAGGTACGGCGTTTCATGGGGAGCTTGTTACGGTGGCTTCTTCGGTTGGTTTCCCAACATATCACCGATTTACTTTAGAAAAAAAAGGAAATCACTGATCCGAAATATTTTTATTCTGGTCTTGTGTGTGTTTACACCTCCCTCCCTTTGAAAGCCTTCAATAAAAAAAAAGGTAAAAAGAAAGAAGAGAAAACGTAGCCAAGGGTGATGATAGAAACAACTTTCCTCTCCTTTGTCTTTCTCTTCTCTTATTTTCTCCAGATTATTTCAATGAACAACAAAAAAGAAGGGGAAAAAACAAAGCCATGGGTGATGGTACATGATCTTTCTTGGCTTTGGCACACTTCATCACCAATATCCTTTTCAATTCCATTGTGAATGAACGATTGTTCTTCTAGTTTCCATTCCAAAATATCAATCATCCTTTTGTCACTTGCATTTTGTTGTAGTCAACGGCAGTTTTAGATTATAATGATAGTTTTCTGTAGTTGTCATTTGATCTTCTCTGAAACTAGTTCTTAGAATGTGAGATATTTAAGATGGGGAGTGCAGTGTGAGCACGAGATATTTAAGGTGGTGAATGGAACTCCAATTACGGTTTTTTGTTTTGTTTTTCCCCTTTGTAAAGATCTCATCAAACTCTTTTAAATTAGTTGAATGAGCTGGAAGGAGATGGCTTCTGGCCAAACTAATGGTAGTATTTAGCCTGTCATCATTCTGAGAATGGTTTCCTTTTATTTTGTTTTAGCTTGTTAAGACTGCGAGGCAGGCAACACTCATGTAGATAGAACATGTGGGCAATTGCAATAACTTGAAAAAGGGGCCTATCTCAACATAATATTTGAATCATTATCTGAAAAATACAATCAAATATACCATATTAAACTCTTCAGTTTGTAAATTTGTTTTTGTAAGATCTTTTTGTAGTCAAGCATTTCTCCTAAAAAATAAGACGATATTGTCATGCTTGTATGCAGTTTAACAGGCCTTTTGAATGCTACAGATTTTCATGCTATCCCCTTTTCAATTTCAGGACACCTATGATTTCTGCCATGCATGAAGATGACTCCCCTGAATCGATAGAAGTAGCAAGAATCTTGGAAGATGATCTGGAGGTAGATGCCACTAATCCATTTAGTGTTTCTGTTTCCTTGGACGAATGATAATCCAAATAGATCACCGGGTGCTTTGATGGTTTGTTTACTCGGTAAGCTTTTTCATTTCTGATTCCTGATGTCCCTTTAAAGGTTAGAAAGCTGATTGTAAAGCTACGCAATGTGGTGACCCGTAGAGCTGCTAGATTGGCAGCTCCTGGTATCGTGGGAATCTTGAAAAAGATAGGCCGGGATGGAAGTGGCAGCATCACTGGTGGAAGGACTAGAAGTGATGTTAAAATGAGAACGGAAATTGCTATTGAAGGGAGTTTGTATACAAGCTATAAGATGTTTAGGGAATACCTTCATGAAGCTTTGTGGGAAATATTGGGGGAAGACATTGCTCCACATGTCATTCTTAAGGTAATCGAAGATGGACCAGGCATTGGAGCAGCGCTCCTTGCTTCTACATATTCAAAGGACATGTGTGTGGATAGCGTACGGTTGCTATGAATATATGTTCAATTACATACAAATAGCCCCTGTAAATGTAGAGTTCTTTTTCCATATCTTCTTGTATAAAGGAAGGATTGTCCACATAAGTTTTTGTTTTTTCTGAAACTTCCACCCATTGATAGATTGATGTTGGCATTGTGAAAATGATGTTCTTTATTAAATTTTCCTCCCCCAGTCTTGATTTTTAGTAATGATGTCTTTTTGTCTTTTGAATTTTCCATCCCAAGCCTTTGATTATAAGATACGAGAAGTGGGTCTTATAATCTTCATTTATTATGATAGAATTGTTCTATAGATATTGTAGAACTCACTTCATATGACTCATCACTTGAAGCATTACAATTTGGAGCAGAACTTGAAGGGATTGAAATCACAATAATTGAATTTCCGAATCAAGTCGATTCTTGGAGGAAATCCAAACCCCCTAACCTCTTTATTTATATGCAAAATGCAATCCGAACAAGCAAACAACTTAAATCCAATAGATCATGAAAAAAAAAAAAAAAAAAAAGGTTGCACACAAATAGTTTCAACATAAAGCCAAACGTCGTTGTATCCTGAAAGTTATCTAGCATTCCAAAACAATATCGCTTCACAGAATGTTCCAGTTCTACTTGTTATTTGCTAATATCTCAGCTTCTCATCTCAACTCTTTTTAGCTTCCAACATGTTACAATTTGACAAGGCAAAACTTCAGTACAGATGAACGGTCATTTTTCGTGATTTCAATGTCAATTTACTCCTGCCTGCCCATATTGATCATGTCATATGTCTGCAAATTAACAAGTGGAAAAAAGTGTCACGTGGAGACCAACCATGAAAAACAAAAACAGAGCAAGGTAGTCACTCGCTTTTACAGTCATCCACAATGTATTTTATATTCAAAATTAAATAACAAATTTGATACTCACTAACAGGCTTCCGATCATCATAATGGTTTTGCCTCCGATCCCTAAATTAACACTAGCTCCACTGACATTCAAAGAGACAAAAGAAGAGTGTCAACCAGTGGTATAACCAATAATTTTTCTGAAGGGGGTCAAATTTTCTAGTGTGTGACTCATTATGATTTGAAAAAAAAAACATAAACTATATATAAAGTTAGATCTCGATAATTTACCATACATGTAGAAATAAAATTCTAAAAATACGTCTTAATATATATTTCAGATTTTTGACGATAATATTTCCTAAAATAATATCCATCTATTATTATTTTTGTAATCAAATATTTAGAATTTATTAGTTTCATCGTTCATAGAAACTATCAAGTGATCTTTTTGAATGTTATCTTTCATTCTAGTAAGTGAGTTAGTTTATTAAGTTTAATGTAAATTTTAGATATTTTCATGTCACATTAAATAATTTTTCTTGTATTATCACTTTGCATTCCATATTAAGAAGCCTAATATTGTCTAACAAAAAATTTTGAGAGCTATATTAATAAGTTTATTATTTATCTTCAGCTTAAGTTTTTGATTTAATTCTTGTGAGACCACACTCTTGAAAATAAATAATCTATAAAAATTACAACAAATTCTGGAATTATAGGAAAAAAACTGGACATTTTTAAATATATTGAAATTTTATAAAATCTTGCAAAGCATAAAGTATATTTATTTTTCAAAAAGTTTGCAAAGCATAAAGCATAAAGTATATTTATAAAATTTTGCAAAACGTGGCAACTGATCTTTACTAATGCTCTTTATGTAGTGTGTGATTCATCAAAAACAGCGTCTAAAGCAAAGCTAAACGATATCAAAATGTTATAACATCTAATAAAAGAGTAAATACGGCCTAACGTACCCTTGTTTTGATCATTGCCTTTTGGTTGGCTCACTCAATCAATTCACCGTCAACTATTTTGATGGGGATGTCAGCAAGCTTGCGCCGCCATTCTTTTCCTTTTCTTCTTTTCCACCACCTTCTCTTCATTAATAAAGGACAACCAGCGATATATAGATGATGAAGGGAAGTGAGGTGTTGAAGCCCCTCCTCTAACTTGCACTCAAGCTTTGGACAGCACTGGATTACCAAAGTTTCTAGAGAGGTGAGGTGTTGAAGCCCCTCTTCTGGCATGCGCTCCAGCTTTTGGCATTCATCGATATACAAATTTTTAAGAGAGGTGAGGTTCTCAAATCCGTTCTTGTCGAATGACGTCAAATTTGGGAATTCAGAAATCTCCAAAGAGATCAAATTTGTGGGAAGCAAGCCCTTGTCTGGAAAGGACACCACATCTTTCGGTCCGCCTCTAATTACCAAACTCAAACTTCTAAGAGAGGCAAGATTTTGAAAACTCCCCCCCATCTGACTCTCAACGAGTTTCTCACAATTCCAAATTAAAAAATCATTCAAACTGGAAGGCAAGCCCCCTTCTGGAAGCGTCTCAATATTTGTACACCGTCTTATACAAAATCGAGTAAGAGATGGAAGGAGCATGTGCATCTTGTCAGGTAGCGATCTCAAACTCTCACAATCCTCGATTTGTAAGTTTCCAAGGTTGGTGGCGTGCATTCCTCCTCTCGGAAATGACACAAAATTAGGACACTCTTCGATATATAGAGACGACAAGGCCACTAAATCGTGTTGATGTTGTTCTGCAACTGTAAGAGATTCTAGATTCCTACACTTCCCAATTATCATATCCTTAACATTTGGGAATAAATCCATTGGAATGGACCGGAGAGAATCACAACTGATCAATTCCAAAACTTCAAGGCATGAATAGTCCAAGTTTATTGGGAGCCCTAACTTTTTACAATTCCATATTCGAAGAGTTTTTAATGTAGAGGGTAGGCCACCCACTGGAAGAGACATATGCGAGAAAAAGTCACCCATATCCACTGCATCAAATCCTCCAATTTTGATCTCGTTCTTTACATGACATATAGCCGGAGCCCTTGGGAGTGAAGCCAGCATCTTCGGACAGTCTATAATCTCAAGGATACCCAAAGAAGGAAGGTGAATGGGCAAATCTCCCGTTAGCTTTGAGCATTTCTGAATATAAAGCTCCTCGAGAAGATGGAAAGCTCCTCCTTCATTTTCGGCACCAAAGGAAATCCATTTCTCCCAATTCAACATCTGCTCAAATTTCAAAACTTTCAATGCCCCAAACGGCTTAATAGAAGAAGAACTAGTACTTCCGTAAAACTCTTCACCCACTGCTACAATTACATCAAAACCAACAATAGAGAGGTTTCGTAAAGAGGGTAGCTGCCCAAGTGCTGGTAAGCTGCAACAATATCTACAGTTTCCCAAATGAATAGACGTTACATTAGGGAAGGAATGATCCCCTACCCAATTTGGAAAACTTCCACCCATGTAGTAATTTATAGTGAGACTTTTCAGGTTTCTATGTGGTTGCAGACCGTTGAGTACATTTCTTTGATTTCCTGAAATCTCAGTATTTGAACCTTCCTTCCAGTTTAATGCCAACTCTTTAAGGTCCATTTTATTCCTCAAGCATGCACCTTGTGCATCGGCGAAAGATTCAACATTTGCAAGTTCCCAATAGAAAGTGCTCCTCGAAGATTTGCAAGCTTTCCCAATTCTCTAATGCTACACTCAGTGCGTTTGCTAACGACAAACTTGGTTAATGTCTGGAGATATTTTAGTTTGCCCATATGTATCGGCATCTCGATAATGGGAGTTTCAGTCAAATCAAGATGGCGTAAATTAATGAGTTTGTGCATGTCTCTTGGCAATGTTTCAAGATTTTGACAATGACATAACTTCAATGTTTGCAAATTATACAACTTACATAAAGAATCAGGCAACCTTTTAATTGCCATAAGAGAAATGTCCAAATAACGTAACTGTGTAATTTTTCCAATTGATTCTGGCAACTCATCCAGCGTCCGGCAATAAGATGGGGAGAACACCCGTAAACAACTTAACATTGGCAATAAATGACGCAGCAACTTTTTAGTTGGAATACGACAAGATTTTCTGACAATTCTAATGCCAAAAATGTACGCAATTGCGTAGCTTCTTGAAGAGCTTCGAACTTTTTAAAGTTTTCAAAACGCTCTATAGCATACGACACATGACGAGTACTCTTGTTAACATTTCGATGAGACCGGCTATCAACCTCCAACCTAAATGTAAATTCGCCAGACACAAATTTTGCCAAGTCATTGATGAGATCATGCATCTCAAAGTGGCTGGTTTCATCTTCACTCAACTTTTGAAATAATGATCTTGATACAAGAGTGACAAAATAATCATTGCCAACTTCTTCCATTGTTTTGTTTTCAATTTCGCTGAGAAGACCTTCTGCCATCCATAATAAAATTAATTGATCTTTCTTTAAGGCATAGTCTTTTGGAAATATTGAACAATAAGCAAAACACCGTTTTATATATGAGGGAAGGTGTTTATAACTTAATCTTAGAGCAGGAAGAATTTGTAAATCTTGATTTGACGAAGGACTCCATATCTCACTATTCAAAACCGTATCCCATTCACAAACATCAACTTTTGATCGCAAGAGGGCCCCAATTGTCTTTATTGCTAAAGGTAGACCTTCACATTTTTCAACAATTTTTCGACCTAACTCTTCGAAGTCTGAATGCATATAGGAGTTAGCATCATGAAATGCATGTCTTGCAAATAGTGACCAACAATCCTTCTCTTGTAACTTCTCTAGACGATGGGTTGCAAAAGCACGCATGGCTGATGCAACATCAAGATCGCGCGTTGTTACGATGATCCTACTTCCTTGTGCTCCAGATTTAAAGGGGTTGCTTAATATCTCCCAATCAGTGTAATTCCTATTCCAAACATCATCCAAGACCAATAGGAATTTCTTTTCCATCAATTTCTCCTTTAGTTTAAGTTGAAGCTGATTTAGATATTGAATATTACTAGACGAAGAAGGCGCTACTGCTTCCAAAATTGTTTTCGTTACTTTAAACATATCAAATTCCTCTGAAACACAAATCCATTCTACAAGGTCAAAATGGTTTTGGACCTTTTTGTCACTGTATACAAGCTGAGCAAGGGTGGTCTTGCCCAGTCCCCCCATGCCGACTATGGCAATCACACCAATATTGTTGTCACGAGCATCATCTGGAAGTAACATACTAATTATTTTCTCCTTATCATCATTTCTCCCACAAATTTCTGAATCTTCTACCAAACAAGCAGTGGGCAATCTTTCAGATGCTTTCCTTCCGACGGTACTAGCTTGTAGTAGACTCATGACATTCGGTTGGTTGGCTAGATTTTCTAATCTCCCAAGTACCCCTTCTATCCTTACTTCTATTTTCTTAAAAAAACGAGGAGTATGGATGGAGTCTCGTACCTTACTTGCAATATTGGTTCCAAATTCCGCATCTAATTTGGATTGTAAGGCTTTTGTAGCAATCTGATCCAAGGCGTCCTCAGCATCATAGACAGCATCCTTCAGCTCATCAAGCCACGTTTTCACACTAGAATTGGTAACTTGTTTGTCCTCGGCATCTTCGAGCACCGCTCCCACAGATAGCAATACATTCTTCAACTTGTACAAGAGTTCATCACTGGGTTTTCGTCCCCTGAGGAAATCACCAAACTCGCGGGATGCCATCCTATCAAAGAATACTTGAAGGAAGGAAGAGAGAAGCGCTCCTCCCACTAATTCGGCCATGTTTTGTTCTTTGAAAGGTGAAAAACCAAATGAAGGAAGGTGAGATTGCTTGCAAAGAGCAGAGCAGAGCAGAGAGCAAAATGTGGTTGCAATTAGCAATATTTGGAGTTGTATATAAGCGCTGCTGATATATCGACGAATAGGTTTAGTTTCGTGGACCAACACCACCTGATTGGACACTCATCTCTACACAAATTAAGGTCTAATTTGGACGAATATAGTGGAATGAATACGCATGCATGATTTATGTGTCCAATATTCCTTTAAAATTAGCTTTATACATAGGAAAGGAATTATCATATAGCCGGCCACTTGGTATATATAATAGGGCCTACCAAGAAAAGAATTAATGCCAAGGAAAAGAGAGATCGAGATGATGAGAATCAAGTTCATATGGTATAATAGGGCATACCGAAAAAGAAAATGCAAAGGAATTAAAGCTTAATGCTAATTTCATGGACGTTGCCTTTGGAAAAAGAGACGTGAGAATCTAAGTTCACACACGGTATAATAGGGCCTACCAAAAAAGAAAGGAATGCCAAGGAAAGCATGAATAATAATTTCGTGGAGGATGCCTTTGAAAATTAAAGAGAGATGAGAATCAAGTTCCGATATAGCGTGATTTATCTGTTTCGAATGTTCCTTTAGGCTTGGTTTGGTTTTCCATACCTTTCAAACTAATTTATTTTATTTTAATATCTAAACACATGAATTCAAATATAAACATTTTTCAAAATTTTAAATTTTTAAAATTTTTATATAATCATTATCTAATTATTACAACTTTTCTAAATTTTTAAATAAAATTAATTTTTTCAAATACCAAAATAAAAATAATATTAAAAAATAATATTCTAACCCTCTTTTAATTTTATAAGTATTTTCTTCAACTTCTTCTTTCTCTCATTTTCTAAAATTTTATTAAAATTTTAACTCAAACTATATTACTATTAATTATAAATTATCTTATTACTAGTTACAATTTTCGATCTCATCTAATCTTTCTAACCAAAACCAATCTTAAAATTAGCTTTGCAGCAAAGGAAGCACATAGCCACATGGTATAGTACTAGCCACTAGGGCCTACCAAAAATGAAATGCCCAAGGAAGGCAGTTGTTCTAATTCATGGGCGATGCCTTTGGAAAAAGAGAGATGAGAATCAAGTTCCGACAATAAATTGTGCAAGGCAACTTACTTTATTAACTCAACCATCCTTTTTATACCCAAATTGAAAAAAGTTGAATTGAATTGCGAATAATAGTATTTTTAAATTTTATTGATATGTGTTAACTTTTTTAGATTAAGATGGATTTAATTTTTTATAAGCAAATTACATTAATTAAATAATAGGTGTTTTGGCAAAATCAAGGAGGTGATCGCTTTAAACCGTTTGATGTTGTCAACAACAAGCTTATCATTATTTTGGATGGTGGAGCATTCTCAGCATATTTTATTATTATTCATTATTTTATCATTATATTTTACATACTTTTTATTATTTTGTATTACTATTTACTACTATTTAATATTTTATTATTATTTTTTCATTGCTATTTACAGAATATCTGAGATCATCTCAGTACCTAGCCAAACGCAACCTAAAAGCTTGTGGTCGAAGGTTACAATCGAGGCGAGGCGCTACAAGCAACCGTTTTGACATATTGGTTGGAGAATACGTCTAGTCACTGCAAAAAAAAAAAAAGACTTTTTACGTTACCTAAAAACGTCGCAAAAAGTATCATCAGCGTTGCAAATACTTTTAGTATCACTTGCGAATCGAAGCAAGATGGTCTAAGTCCAAAAATTTTCGCATCAAAATAAAATATCATTGCAAAAATATGAATATTTGTGACAAAAATTGATGACGCCAATGGAGGACATAAGTGATGCAAAAGGCATTTCAAATGGTTTAAAAAACCTATTTGCAGCGGTCTATATCATCGCAAATAGCCTCAAATTTTGTCGCAAAAAACATTAACTGTAACAGCCCGCTAAAATTATCAGTTTTGGATTCTTTCCCGACAGCAATCACATCTCTCTCGTCTTAACCCTCTATCTTTAGTTATTTATGTTTAACATAGTTGATTTGGTTGGCTGTAGACTGTGTAGTTAGTGTTTGTGGAGTTCGCTGCGTAGTTGTGAAACGAAGTGTGGTTGTGAAGTGTTAGGCTTGATTTTGTAGTTTTGTGGACTGTGCTGTGAAGTATAGGCGTGAGATGGATGCCGTAGATGTGATACGGCGGGTTGTGTGAAGAGAATACGCGTGTAGCGTATTCTGTGTAATGCAGCGACGCGCCGCGCGACATGCGCTGTAGTGATGTGGGTCGTAGAAGGAAGGGAGTACGCATGTAGTGTACTCCGTGTGGTATGGCGATGCATCGTGTGATGTGCATCGTGTTGATGAGTGTTGTAGCGAAGGAAGTACGCGTAGCGCGTACTCCGTGTCGCGTAGCGATGCACCGTGAGACGTGTATCGCAGTGATGGGTTTTGTAGTGTGAATGGAAGAGAGTTCACGTGAGTGTACTCTGTACTAAGTCGTGATACACCGGATGGCGTGTCACGAAGGGTTGAATGGCGTAGCAGAGAAGTGTGGAGCG
Organism: Carya cathayensis; assembly: GCA_011037825.1. Taxonomy (NCBI): domain Eukaryota; kingdom Viridiplantae; phylum Streptophyta; class Magnoliopsida; order Fagales; family Juglandaceae; genus Carya; species Carya cathayensis. Next base: position 125,231 of record QGSO01000808.1, on the reverse strand, counting down.
TATGGTGTAATGTTGGGAAACTGTATGACAGTGTCCCGAAGCAGTGATGATATGGATTATAGTCCGGGATGACTGGTGTCATCTTGTGGTTGACTATGGCTAAGAGTATATGGATTGAGAAATGAGTTGTTTGTTTGGTTGTTATTGATAATTTTAATGAACTTGTTTTAGTGCAAAGGCTTTCTGAAGTCAATTTATCTCTTCCGAGTATAGTGAAACCTCAAGTTGGCCGTGGTGTTGCAAGTGCTTACAATATGGCAATTGAGTTCAGAAGTGAAAATCTTAAGGACTTGAGTGTTCCTCTTCCAGCTGTTGTGCAGTTCCTCGTGTCTCGCGCTCTATTCTCATAGAACGCGACGATCGAGGTAAGTTAGCCTCTAACTTACTATCAGTTTATTGTGTATGTGTGATGGGTAAGAGAACTACAATTTATGTATGTATGTTATCGTATATGCCATGTCATGCTATGTCATTACATGTTTATCTGTTACGTATGATTTAATCTCTCATGAATAATTATCTGTTATATAATCTTTTCTGTCATACAATGATGTATGTTATAAGTATGCCATGTTAAGTATGCCATATGATACATGTATGCCATGAAATGTTTATGATTAAATCATATTATGCCATTTACAAGTATACGCCATGTTAGAAAAGTATATGATATTAAATAATATCACATGCATTAAGAAAGATAAGACATGTTATGTTATAATAATGCGTGGGGCCACAACAACTGTGGAGTACGTATTATATTTATGTTATTTATAATGCGTGGGGCCACAACAACTGTGGAGTACGTATTATATTTTATGTTATTTATAATGCGTGGGGCCACAACAACTGTGGAGTACGTATTATATTTTATGTTACTTATAATGCGTGGGGCCACAACAACTGTGGAGTACGTATTATATTTATGTTACTTATAATGCGTGGGGCCACAACAACTGTGGAGTACGTATTATATTTATGTTATGTTATTTATAATGCGTGGGGCCACAACAACTGTGGAGTACGTATTATATTTTATGTTATGTTACTTATAATGCGTGGGGCCACAACAACTGTGGAGTACGTATTATATTTATGTTACTTATAATGCGTGGGGCCACAACAACTGTGGAGTACGTATTATATTTATGTTATGTTACTTATAATGCGTGGGGCCACAACAACTGTGGAGTACGTATTATATTTATGTTATGTTATTTATAATGCGTGGGGCCACAACAACTGTGGAGTACGTATTATATCTTATGTTATGTTACTTATAATGCGTGGGGCCACAACAACTGTGGAGTACGTATTATATTTATGTTACTTATAATGCGTGGGGCCACAACAACTGTGGAGTACGTATTATATTTATGTTATGTTACTTATAATGCGTGGGGCCACAACAACTGTGGAGTACGTATTATATTTATGTTATGTTATTTATAATGCGTGGGGCCACAACAACTGTGGAGTACGTATTATATCTTATGTTATGTTACTTATAATGCGTGGGGCCACAACAACTGTGGAGTACGTATTATATTTATGTTACTTATAATGCGTGGGGCCACAACAACTGTGGAGTACGTATTATATTTATGTTATGTTACTTATAATGCGTGGGGCCACAACAACTGTGGAGTACGTATTATATTTATGTTATGTTATTTATAATGCGTGGGGCCACAACAACTGTGGAGTACGTATTATATCTTATGTTATGTTACTTATAATGCGTGGGGCCACAACAACTGTGGAGTACGTATTATATTTATGTTACTTATAATGCGTGGGGCCACAACAACTGTGGAGTACGTATTATATTTATGTTATGTTACTTATAATGCGTGGGGCCACAACAACTGTGGAGTACGTATTATATTTATGTTACTTATAATGCGTGGGGCCACAACAACTGTGGAGTACGTATTATATTTTATGTTACATGAAGTATGGGGCCACAACAACTGTGGAGCATACACTACATGAGACACAGCAATTGTGACATGTAGAATACGTGGGGCCACAACAACTGTGGAGTACGTATTATATTTTATGTTATGTGAATTCATGGGGCCACAACAACTGTGGAGCATGAAGTATGGGGCCACAACAACTGTGGAGCATACACTACATGAGACACAGCAATTGTGACATGTAGAATACGTGGGGCCACAACAACTGTGGAGTACGTATTATGTTTTATGTTACTTGAATACGTGGGGCCACAACAACTGTGGAGTACGTATTAATGCACGTTATTAATCAAGACAATTAAATAAGATTCCAAGTTTATGTTAAGTCAAGTTTCAGATCAAGTTCATGTTATGTTATGCTCACGTACATGTTATGTTCATGTTCATGTTATGTTCCAAGTTCATGTTCACATCATGTTATGTTCACGTTTATGATACGTTCAAGCTCACGTTCATGTTATGTTATGTTCATGTCCATGTTATGTTTCACGTTCATGTTATGTTGATTGTTCATGTTATGTTTTAAGCTTAAGTTCATGCCATGTTAAGTCAAGTTCAGTTCACGCTTAAGTTCTGGTTAAGTCATGCTATATGTCAAGTTATACTATGTTTATGTATGACTATAATTATGCATTTATGCTTTTACTGCCATGCATGCATTTTTAACCTGTGTATAAGTTTTATGTTAACTTACTGAGATTTGTAATCAAATCTCACTGTGGTAGTCCCAACTACCATTCCCCCCGAATGGTAGATCTTGTTACAGGACCCAAAGGAGAATTGGAATCTGACCAACTGAATACGGTCGACTAGGCCACGGTGCGATGTTGATGATGGTATAGTATTTAACTTAGGTTAATACTTGTACTTTTGGAGTTGTATCTCAAGTATTCTTTTGATCACAACCATTTTAGACTAGTGTGGTGATCACGGCTTTTTAGTATGCCTTTATGTATGAATTATGTTTCAAGTATTTGGGATATATTTAGTTGGTGCATAGTATTGCTAAAGAAAAAGATTATCCGCTGCGAATATTGCATAATGTTAGATGCATGTTAGGAACATTGCATCTTATATGTCATGAACGGGGGCAGGTAACCTTGTGTTGCATGTCTCGACGCTTCAAATGTCCGTTCAATCCCAAGCGGAATTTGGGGGCGTCACATTAACCATGATTAATTATTGCTGGTAGAATTTTTTCCCTACAATTTTTTCTGGCCGGAAAAATATTATTTATAATACAATTTTTTGTTGCAAATAATTTTATGCAACGATTATACCGCCAAAAAAAAAATATGTTCTATTGTAAGGTTGCACAAATTTGTTTTGGTTGCAAATACTTATTTGCGTCGATTAAGATTGACGTAAATAAGTATTTGCAACAAAAAAATTATTTCTAGCAAACATATATCGCTAGCATATTATGTTACAAAATAAATAAAAAATGGTATTAAAAAAAATACATTAAAACAGTACACATCTTACATTAAGTTACAATCTATAAAACAATTACACAAAAGACTTGCTTTATATTCTAATCAATTACATTATATTATAATCCATAAAGCAATTACATGGATATAGTGTGCAACTTTACTTCTTAAGGCACATCAAAGTACAAAACCTGTAAGCATGTATTCTCAAGTATAACATACTAGCCGAAATTTTTGTATCGGGTTGCTGTAAAAATATTTGACGTCACCTACAAATCATTATAAAACAAAAATGCTAAAGATATCAGTGGAAATGAAAGGGGGAATGCAAGAAACATGTACATGAAATGTTAATCTAAATTGAGGAAGCATAAAACACTTGATAGAATAAATATGAATACATGGCCGAGTCTAAGAGAACTTACAACGGATTTTTTTATCTTATCATTTAAAATACATCATCAAAACTCACTTTTTCTATTTTACATATTGATTTTTACAATATACTATATATCAGATTATCTATTTTTTCTTCATATCATTTTAATTTATATATTTTAATATTTTGTGGGAGAAAAAGTACAAGGAGAGAGAAATTAATTTGGAAGAAAAAGTAAAAGAAGAGGTAGAAAATAAATAAAAAAATGTTTTCATTTGTGTACATTGTCTTCTACATCTAGCAGCAACCCTATACAGAAATGGAAAATAGAAATGAAATGGAGAATCCGTTGGATGCATATTTGGGCTACTTTTCTTTAAATTTTACATAAAAATGGGTTTTACAAAACCCATTGGGAGTGCTTTAAGAATCAATCACCTTTTTCACTTGTGCTAAAAGATCAATTGTGTTAAGGTTTGGCCTAGTCTATAAAATTGATCGACATGTATCAACGAAGATAGCCATTCCCATCTTTAAAGAAAGTAAAAGGTTTGAACTTATATTAGTGTGATTAGAATTTTTGTTAATAGACAATTTCTTTAACAAGTTGGACTAATATACAAGGCATAAACATGCACAAGTTATCATATAAAACCAAACAAGTGGAAAAACAAGAAACAATTTTCCAAACACAGCAAAAGAAGAGAAGAAGTTAGACTCGTCTTTCAGGCTAAGGAGATGCCGGCAACTAGAAACCGAGGTGGAGGTGGAGGTATGCGGCACCGAGCAAAACAGTGGCGTGACAGCGGCGGGGGTGGGGGGGTGTGGGGCGAGCAGGAGGGAAAACTGGAGGTTAGGGCATTAGGGGGATTGGGGGAAAATAGGGGGGGTAAAAACTTATCACATTTAGCGACGAATTTGTACTCGTCGGAAATAAAACGGCAGGAATACAAAAAATTGAAGTTTTGCAATAGACATTAGACTCTTTGGAAAGAAATTTAAAAGATGGCTATGTCTAATAAAATTAAAGTGTTTGCATAGGGATCCTATAAAGAAGGGTTACCTACACAGTTTAACCTTGAGAAGAGAAGAGTCAAAACAGAAGGGCGTTGCTGTTTCTACAAGGAAGTGATGTAAGATACCTCTCATGCTCTCTTCTTCCGTCCTGAGATCAGAGACTATTGAAAAAAATATGTTCCAATTCTGCAAAATTTGGATAATAAGATGCCTGTTATGGAAGTTGCAGCTGCTGTGAGGGAAAAGGGATGTGGGGAGGAGTTTACTACTTTGTTTTTATTGGCATGAAGTTTCTGGTATAGAAAGAACATGATGGTGATAGAAAGGAATTGCATTGATACCAAGCAAGCAATTGATTATGCTTTAACCATGCAGTCTATGTTCAAAGGTGCCAAGGGGTTGCAAAACTCGAAAGTCAAGGAACTTTATTACTGGAAACCACCTTATGTTGGCTTCTTAAAGTTGAATGTAGATGAAGTTATGTTTGTTGACAGGCACAAAGTAGGAATTGAGGCACTTTTGAGAGATAACAAGGGTGATTGTCTTGGCAACTAGCAAAATTGAATATGAAGTAAATGAACTAGAAGACATTGAACTCTTGACCATGTTTAGAGGCCTCCAAATTTGTGCAAACTTGGGAATTTAGATATTGATTTTGGAAAGTGATAGCCTGTTGATGATAAATGAAATTAATGCAAGTGAGGCCTCGTTCTCTTTGTTAGGGAATTTGGTTAGGGAGGTGAAGAAGCTGAAGGCTCTGTTGGATGTATGCTTGGTTCAACATGTGGATAGGGCAGGAAATGAGGTGGCACACAAGCTAGCTAGGAACGCTTGGAATGTTGAGAATTTAGATATATGGGGGGAAAATGTACCTGAGTTTGTAACTCAAGTTGTACGGCTTAACAAAAACTTGTAAAGTTCTCTTTTTATTAATGAAAGTGCTTTTCTTTTTTTATTAAAATAAAAAATTGTCGCAAAAAACTATCTTTCTTGTGGCGGTTTCTGCGGCGATTTAAAAATGCCGCAAAAACTTAAAATGATGCCACAATAGCGATGCATAGAATTGGAATTGCTGTATAGCACCATTTGAGACAAAATTTAGCGGGGAGCAAAATTTTGCCACAAATGATATTTTTTAGCGTAAAATGATATACCATCTCCACGCATGTCCATTATCTCCATGTCCTATTTCAAGAAAAACAGGAACATAGTCAGATATCTAGAGTTGGAACGATAGTTGTTATAAAACTTGTGTTTTATAGTTACAAAATATGCCAAGATTTATTTAGAATAGAAATCCACTGTTTAATATTTTATATACACGATTTATTTTCAGAAAACAACAACAACAATTTCTTTCTGTTTATGACTCAAAACAGAATGCTCAAGATTACACCAGTCACAAAATATATATATCAGCTATGTTCACAAAGCCAACATTATACCAGCACAGATCCAAACTCTTAATATATATATTCAGCACCTTCCAGATCAGATATTACGGACAAATCAACAAGATAAACAAGAACAGATATATCAGGAGATTACAAGAAACATATATGAATAAGAAATTAAAGAAAAATAGTAAAGCAAGGAAAGAACACACCGAGATACGTGGTTCGACCCTAATGGTCTACATCCACGGCAGGAATGGCCTCAGAGATCTTTATTGATGAATCAAATCAAATCACAGAGTAGCCTCAGTTTAGATATATACAGAAACACTCAGATCTCACCAAGAAATCACACCGATTTCTTCCTCAAGCACAAACCCTAGAGAACCCTCGAATCGCCCCTTTCCCTCTCTGCCTCTATTCTCTGCCTATACACAACAAGATGAATTCTGCCACCCTAGGGTTACACGGAACAAGATATATTTATAAGGTGTCTCAGATTTGTTCCACGTGTGTCAGATCCAACGGCTCAGCTCATATACTCGGATTAAAGGCACAAGCTCCTCACGTGCCTGTTGAAACAGATTTAAAGTTTCACGGGACCAGTTCGAGCCACAGGTTCTACACACATACTTAAACATAGAAAAACATTAGTAATTAAATAACCAGCAAAGAAGAAATGTATTGACATACTTATTATAATTCTCCACCTTGGCAAAACATTTATTTGCCTAGTGTTTATAAGTAATCCTCATCATTGGCTCATTCCTGCACTGTCCCCCTAATGAGGACTGACTCTAGACTCCATACCTACTGAGTTCAGACAGTGTCTGAACTTTGACCAAGGGACTGACTTGGTCATCATATCTGAGGGGTTATCCTCAGTTGATACCTTTTCCACACTTACTACCTTAGATTCTATAACATCCCTTACAAAATGAAGCCTTACATCAATATGTTTTGATCTTTCATGAAAAACTTGGTTTTTAGCTAAGTGTAGTGTGCTTTGATTGTCACAGTGTACTGTGATATTTCCATTAAAAATATTTAACTCACTAGCTATTCCTTTCAACCATATGGCCTCTTTAATGGCTTCTGTCAATGCTATATATTCAGCTTCTGTGGTGGACAATGCCACCACAGATTGTAAGTGTGATTTCCAGCTAATAGCCCCCCCAAAAGCAGTAAACACATAACCAGTTAATGACTTCCTAGTATCTATGCTCCCAGCAAAATCAGAGTCTACAAAGCCAGCCAATTCACAACCCTCTTTCACTTTGTTCCCAAAAGTAAGACCCAAGTTAGTAGTACCAGCCAGGTATCTTAATACCCATTTAATGGCCTGCTAGTGGGGTTTTCCTGGGTTCCCCATAAATCTACTAACAACACTCACAGCATAGGTTAGATCAGGCCTAGAACACACCATAGCATACATTATACTTCCCACCATGCTAGCATAAGGGATTTGTTGCATAAAACTAATATCAGAGTCTGTTTTAGGTGACTGATCTAAGGACAATTTGAAATGCTGTCCTAAGGGTGTAACTACAGGTTTCACATGTTCCATACCAAATCTACTGAGAATTTTAGAGATGTAATTTTTCTGAGATAAGTACAGCAATCCAGCATTTCTATCTCTTTCAATTTCCATTCCTAAAATTTTCTTAGCAGGGCCCAGTTCTTTCATTTCAAATTCTGATTTTAGCATGCTTTTAACTTGATCAATTAAAGTAATGTCCTTACAAGCTACCAGCATGTCATCAACATACAAAAGGAGATAAACAAATATTCCTTTTTCTTCCTTGTAATAAACACAACTGTCATAGCAGCTTCTTTTGAAATTATTATTAATCATGTGTGTGTCAAATTTCTTATACCATTGTCTAGGTGACTGTTAAAGGCCATGTAAAGATTTTTTAAGAAGACACACTTGATTATCTTTAATTTCATTAGTGAAACCTTCAGGAGGCTGCATATAAATTTCTTCTTCAAGTTCTCCATGCAAAAAAGCAGTTTTGACATCTAACTGTTCTAGATGCAAATTTTCAAAAGCTGTATAAGCTAGCAGTAGCCTAATAGAGCTGTGTTTAACCACAAGAGAGAAGATTTCATTGAAATCAATTCCTTCCCTCTGTGTAAACCCTTTGGCTACTAGTCTAGCCTTATACCTGGTCCCTTCTACCCCTGACATGCTTTCCTTTTTCTTATAGATCCACTTGGATCCAACAAGTTTAACTCCTCTAGTTTTAGGCACTAAAACCCAGGTTTTATTTTTATTTAGAGATTCCATTTCCTCATGCATAGCAAGGATCCATTTGGAGGAATCCTTGCTAGCCATTGCCTCTTTATAAGTTTTAGGTTCCTGATTAACTATTTCATCAGCTATTGTTAAGGCATACATAGTTAATTCAGCTTGACCATACCTTATAGGAGGTTTAATAACTCTCTTTTGCCTATCTCTTACTAGATTATAGGAATTAGCTCCACCTTGACCCATGTCCCCTGAGTACTCTTCCTCAGGGTGATTACTTTCCCCAATTTTAGGTTCAGATTGGGCCTTTACTTGCTCCACCTCAATCTGAGATCCCCTTGGGGACTTAGCAGTTTCTTGGTCTACCCTTTCTTCCTGTACCCGAGCCATTTGTGACTCATTAAAAGTCACATCCCTGCTTACTATGCTATTATATCTTCCTGGTCCATCTACCCACAGCTTGTATCCCTTAACACCTTCAGGATACCCTATGAAGATGCACCTAAGTGCCCTAGGTTCTAACTTGTCAGTTTTTGAATGTGCATAAGCAACACACCCAAAAACTCTTAGGTAGTCATACTTTGGAGGTTTTTCAAACCATAACTCATGAGGAGTTTTAAAACCTATGGCAGATGAAGGACACTTATTGATAAGATGTACAGCAGTAGTGGCAGCTTCTGCCCAGAAAGTTTTGGGAAGCCCTGAGTTTGATAACATGCACCTTACCCTTTCCAAAATGGTTCTATTCATTCTTTCAGCTAAGCCATTCTGTTGTGGGGTTTCCCTCACTGTCTTATGCCTAAGAATTCCTTCCTTTTGACAGTACATGTTAAACTCATTTGAAAGAAACTCTAAACCATTGTCAGTCCTTAAGACCTTGAGTTTTCTACCTACTTGGTTTTCCACAAGGGTCTTCCACTCCTTGAACTTTTCAAAAGTGTCACTCTTGTTTTTAAGGATGTAAATCCAAACCTTCCTAGAGTAGTCATCCACTAAAGAGAGAAAATAGCTCCCTCCACCATGTGAATTTACTCTTGCTGGTCCCCATAGGTCAGAATGAACATAATCTAGGGTTTGCTTAGTGTTGTGGGTTGCTGACTTAAAACTAACCCTCTTTGCCTTTCCATAGATACAATCTTCACAGAAAGGTAAGTTTCCTAGGTTTGGATCACTCAGCAGCCCTTGTTTTTGTAGTTCTAAAAGCCCCCCTTGACTTACATGCCCAAGCCTCCTATGCCATAGTACAGCTTTGTTCTCTACTATGTTTAGAGTTGGGGATGCTTCCCCAACTACTGTTTTCCCAAGTAGTGTATATAACCCATTTTTAATTTCTCCTTTCATGATAACTAGAGAACCCTTAGTAACTCTAAGTACCCCTGCCTCAGATTTGAAAGAATAACCTGCTAAGTCAAGCATACCAAGAGAAATTAAATTTCTCTTTAGTTCAGGTATGAATCTGACTTCACTCAAAACCTTTTCAATTCCATCATGCATTTTAAGTCTAACTGACCCTATTCCCATGACTTTGCAGGACTTGTTGTTACCTAGAATTACATGTCCCCCTACTTGTTCAGAGAATGTCTCAAACCACTCCCTTACTGGACACATATGAAAAGAACATCCAGAGTCCATTATCCACTCTGTTTTTGAATCAACCTCACTCACTGTGAGTACCTCAGCACTCTCATACCCTTCTAAAACCACAGAGGCATCTCCTGCCTCTTTGGTTTTATTTCCAGAATTATTTTTTCTGTCAGGGCAATCTTTCTTAAAGTGCCCTTCCTTGTGACAGTGGAAACACTTGAATTGTTTCCCTTTTGATTTAGACCTAGATTTCTTATTCTCATTCTTGCCCTTCTTTTCTCTCTTTTCTGTTCTGCCCCTAACAGACAAACCTTCCCCATGATTCTGTTTGGTATCTCCCCTACTTTGAAGTTCCCTAGTATGAAGTACAGATTGTACTTCATCAAGTGTCAAAGAGTCCCTACCATACATCATGGTTTCTTTTAGACTTAGATATGATGAGTCCAAAGAACTCATCAAGAGGATGGCCTGATCCTCATCCTCCACCTTAATGTCTATATTAGCTAAGTCTAATATGATTTTGTTGAACTCATCTAGGTGCTGTCCTATTGGAGTCCCAGGGGTCATCTTGAAGGTATACAATTTTGTTTTCTTGTGTAATCTGTTAGCTAAAGACTTTGTCATATATAGGTTTTCTAATTTCAGCCAAATGCCTGCAGCCGTGTCCTCACTAGCCACCTCTCTCAGGACTTTATCCCCAAGAGAGAGGATTAGGGCACTATGGGCTTTCTGGAGAATGTCCTTCTGGACAATCCCCTTATCTTCCTCTTTTGAGGAAGAGCCCCTCTGTTTCTCACCTAGGAGAGCATCCTGCAGTCCATGTTGGACTAGCAGTGCTCTCATCTTGATTCTCCATAGGCCAAAATCATTTTCACCAGTGAATTTCTCTATATCAAATCTCATGGTCCCCATGAAACCTGGCTCTGATACCACTTGTTATAAAACTTATGTTTTATAGTTACAAAATATGCCAAGATTTAATTAGAATAGAAATCCATTGTTTAATATTCTATATACACGATTTGTTTTCAGAAAAACAACAACAACAATTTCTTTCTGTTTATGACTCAAAACAGAATGCTCAAGATTACACCAGTCACGAAATATATATATATTAGCTATGTTCACAAAGCCAACATTATACCAACACAGATTCAAACTCTTAATATATATATATCCAGCACTTTCCAGATCAGATATTACGAACAAATCAACATGATAAACAAGAACAGATATATCAGGAGATTACAAGAAACATATATGAACAAGAAATTAAAGAAAAATAGTAAAGCAAGGAAAGAACACACCGAGATACGTGGTTCGACCCTAATGGTCTACATCCACGGCAGGAATGGCCTCAGAGATCTTTATTGATGAATCAAATCAAATCACAGAGTAGCCTCAGTTTAGATATATACAGAAACACTCAGATCTCACCAAGAAATCACACCGATTTCTTCCTCAAGCACAAACCCTAGAGAACCCTCGAATTGCCCCTTTCCCTCTCTGCCTCTATTCTCTGCCTATACACAACAAAATGAATTCTGCCACCCTAGGGTTACACGAAACAAGATATATTTATAAGGTGTCTCAGATTTGTTCCACGTGTGTCAGATCCAACGGCTCAGCTCATATACTCGGATTAAAGGCACAAGCTCCTCACGTGCCTGTTGAAACAAATTTAAAGCTTCACGGGACCAGTTCGAGCCACAGGTTCTACACACATACTTAAACACAGAAAAACATTAGTAATTAAATAACCAGCAAAGAAGAAATGTATTGACATACTTATTACAATAGTCAATGCCTAGATCAATACATAATTGACGTTGGCGGTTCATTGGTGTTACATGAGCCGAAGTCAGGATTGAAGGTTGTTATTTACTGCCCTTTGAATTTTCTAGTTGGGGGCGTACGTGCATTAAGTTGATGGCCAGAAAATGGTACATTAGATTAGGGCTGAAAATCGAAAGTACCATTCCACTTCAACTCAAAGCCAATGCATTATATATTTGCAATATGAATGAATCCAGCAGCAAATTGATTTGCTTAGAAGTTCCGGAGAGCTTTCGGATTTTGACTTCAACAAAGGCTGAAGTTGTTGCCTGTTGTGTATCTCACCTTGACTTGTATATCCTTTCAGGTACCCTGAAATCCAAAGATGTGCTTTGATATGGGTTGTGAAAACACCGATTCACATTAACTAAAATAATATATAGGAAATGAAAAACTCCTGATCTACACTAGAAGGTGCATGCCATGCCTGACAAGCAACCAAAATACCTTGCAAATTAAGAGCAACTTTTATTTCTTTTATTTTTTTTTAACTCCCAAGAAGCGACTCGAGCAGTATTCAGTTATTAACTTCAGTCAAACTAGAGATGAGATGAAGCAATTGCTGATCCATTGGCAAACTGATCACCATAAGTCAAAACCATAGGTGCAAATGGTCATGGTCTTGAGTTCCATTGTTGTTGTTTTCAACTGTCAATTTAATTTTGTTCATGTTGATCATTACCGTATCGCCCGAGCCTGTTGTTGATGAGCAACAACCCAGGGGATGTCACTCAGTATTTTCCGCTCCTGAGTGACCGGAGGAGCTCCACTGAAATAATGTCTCATCTCGACTTGGGATCGTGATACACACGTACCCAAAAATCCATTTACACGTGAAAACCCAGTTTTCAATTTACAACACATGTAAATGCATGTACCATGCGATGCAAATGACATGACACAAAATACCCAACAATCCAAATAATCCAAACATAAATAACTCAATCCTCAAATCCATCCGACTCCCAACTCCTCGGACTCAGTCCGACACAACCAACCAATCACAAATTATTATTAAAGCAAAATATATTTAAATCTTCAAGGAAGTTTGGAAAATACTTACAGTGCTATAAAATATTGTTTGAAGGATTAAGGAGCTGCAAAAGGTGGCGGAAAGGCAACGTAATAGTGTAAAATACACTGTGGCATTGGGTCATAAAATACCCATTTTTGAATGGGAACAAACTAAGATTTGGGATTGATAGGGAATGCCTTAGAGGTGTTAGTGAAGCTAGTGGAAGTGGTGGTTGGACGTGGGTGGCGGCGAAAACGGCGGTGGAAATAAAAAATGGCCAAAACGGAGTTAAGCTTGTGGTGGTTGCTTCGGCGATGGATCGGAGCTAGAAATGGGTGAGTTAGGTCGGCAAGAGGTCAATGATTTTTTCAACTCGGGGTCTCAAACTGATCCAACAAAAATAAATTTTAAAACAACGAAATAATTTAAACAAAGTGACTTTATAAAATAAAATATTAGAATTCAACAATAAACTATTTTAAAATAAAGAGCACAATAAAATAAATAAAATCCAAATAAAAACACTGCAACTCAATATTAATAAAATAAAATAGTTAAAGCTCAACAATAAAATAATTCAAGCTAGAGAGTAATTTAAATGCGAAGTAATTATTAATATAAAAAAAACACATTATTTAAATCTCATAACTTAAAAAATAAAAAAACCATACAACGAAAAACACTTTTAATTTAAAATAAGAGAACCACTTATTATAATAATTTAGATAATCATTCAGTGAAAATACACGTTAATATGAGGTATCACACCAGCTCAGATCGTCGTGAGGCCGTCAAGGCCTCGAGGGTGTCCTCTGCATTGATAAATATGTCTGCCTGATCCATAAACTCCCTCAGTGTGGTGGGAGTCCTTCGTGCTATTTCAACCATGAACGGGTTTTACGGCCAGATTCCTCCTAACAGTGCTGCCAAGGTGATATTCTCGTCTTGGTCGTCTATGGTCATGCGTTCCAGATTGAACTCAGAGAGTTATGACTTCAAGCTCTCGCCGTTTTGTTGTTTCACTGTAAGGAGGTATGTAGCCGGATGTCTCCTCTTCTGGCATGCCATGAACTGCATCATGAAGAGGTAGGTTGATGAGTGTGCAAAGGTGCACTTTAAATATCCTATTATTGGATTAAAATACTAAAATGTGAATAGAAATAATAATATATAATATATTATTGAATTTAATATTTATTCACACCGAGATATATTTGAGCATGATTTTATAATATTTTAAATCTCAAATATTGCATTATTGGTTGGTGAGAGATAATTTGTAATTGGACTTTACACTAAACATTTTTGGAACTTTACTATTTGATTTTTACATTTGGTTTTATTTTGATAGCAGCCGCATGAGTAAAATTCATGGCAACATATATTGGTTGGTTTTATTTTCGGACCTTCTTGGTTTGAGCCTTGAGGAGAGATGCAAGCTGGAGGGAGTTATTGGCTATTGGACGTGAGACAAGGAGCGGTTTCATTTATGTTGAGATGAATTTGACTTTGATATAGGAAAGAAAAAACTCCTACTTATCCACACTAAGAGCATCCCAACCGGTTCTGCATCTCTTCATTTTCCCTATATTTTGCGGTGGTTTTTAGGATTTTTGATATTACCCTCACTCCATCCGATTCCCTATCATGCAGTTGAGGTTTACAGGGTGAATAGAAATTCCCCATCTTTGGGGACCTACTGTACATCCCCAAATCTTGTTCCCTCTTCCCTGTCCCGCGTTCATCCCTCTCGACTATTGGTTCTCCAATAATCGCCTCTCCTGCTGACCGACCCTCTCTCGGTGCGAATCCTCTTTCTTTTTTATGTTTGGTATGTGCGAATCTAATTACCGTTTGAAGGGTATTTGGGATCTGTTTTAGGGTTTTTGAAAATTTATTTATGATGTGCTTGGTTGCTAGGAAATCGGTACATCTTTCTCATTTTCTCACCCCTGTTAATTTCTTGCGTGTTTCTTGATGATGAAACATCTAATGCTTTGGAACCGATATTTGGTTGGTGTGAAAATTTTTAGGGTTTTCTTGTGGCTATTTTCCTAAATTATCCATTTGGTTGCTGTGAAAATTTTTGTTCGGTTTGGATTTCTTTTTTCCTGAGTTACCTGTTTGGTTGCTGTGAAAATAGACTGGAGGTTTCCTTTTTTTTTTCCTAAGCAACCCGTTTGATTGCTGTGAAAATGTGCTGCGGTTTGGTGTCATATTTTCTTGAGTAACCCGTTTGGTTGCTGTGAAATGAGATGGGGTTTGGCTTTGCGTTTTGATGAATGGTGCCCCTGTTTGGTTGGTGCGAAGTTCAGAAAATGTTTGTTGCCCTATTTTTCCTTCTGTGAATGTTTGGGAACCCCGAAAATCATCCATGATGTTTCTGTCATATTTTCCTTCCTCTATTGTTTGGTTGCTGCGAAAATGTATACTCTTTTCCTATGATGATTATCTAGCTCACATGTATTGTTTGGTTGGCCAGAAAAGATTTATGATTTTGAATCTTTGGTGATCCAAGATTGGTTTTCAGTTGCTGTGAACATCTTTGCTTGATGAATTTCGGATCTAGATTTTTTTCCATATCTTTTTCGTTCAAAGCATGCATCTTGGGCTGCTATTTCTTGGTCTTTCATATCCAATGTTTGGTTGGCACCTGAATGTTGTGATCTCTCTTCTAAATTCTGTTTTCATTATGCAATTTGTAAAAATACATTATGCAATCTTTGTAACCTGTGATTATTTGAGAAGAAAATTAATTTCACTACAACTACTTTCTAGATTTTAATTTTTATCTCTGATTAGAGACTTGAATGGAATAATTTCATACGTGGTGGACATTTGATCTTTATCTTCTTAGAGATAGATGAATACTTCACATATATAATAGTTGATCATACTTTTATTAAATCTTGTTGGAAATGCAAGAATGCTTTTTAAAATCATCTTGAATTGATGGTGTTTTTATTGGTGCTCCAATAACATGCTGCTATTAAGAACTTGCTCTTGCTCCTTTAACATGCTGTATTCGGCCCCTTTAATTTAGTCTCTTGCTCTTGTTTGTTATTAAGAACTTGTGTTTGAAAAATGCTTTTTTTGGGCTTTCGGACTACTATTTTTTAATATAATTAGAGAGTGGAATTTCTCTCCACATAACTCTATATTATGGATGGTATTAATAGCCCAACATGCTCATTTTCTATATGCTTGAATTGATGGAATATTGCAACTGTCCTTGGAATAAAATAGTTTGCTCATTTTGATATTTGATGTTGGGTCATTTGTAGTGTTGCGTATCTCTCAGGGGAGGGGGTTTATATTAGGCTGTGATGATGGTGTTATAGTGCGGGTTAAGTCCGAAGTGTGTATGGGGCCCCATCGATATGGCGGGGTAATTTTCACCCGAATCGGCATATCGCAGTTTGTGGTACATACCACAAAAGGCAATCGGGGTTCGGGTGAGATTTTGCAGCCATTCGATGTTGGGCTCCTTGCTTACACATGATGTCAATATTCACACCATTCTGAGCCTTTATAATTATTTATATATTAGATATATTATTAAACCGGATGGGGATGCTCGTATTTTTGGTTATTTTGTTTTGCATGTTGTTTGGTATTTTGATTTAATTGAGTTAAATTATGTGTAAACTAAACCACAAGACTGTGATGATGACAACCGTTTTTGGGGATGTGGGAAATTAATGGTCATTTCTCTAATGACTAGGTAATCAGGACGGCCAATAAGTATTGGCAACCGGTTGTAGCAGCCATCAATGGGTGGCCAAGATTTCAAGATCATACCAAATGGTTTCTGAGCCATCCACCCGGACTAACACCCCAAACTTTCCAACCTTCATTTCTAACATTTTCAACTTGTTTTTAGAGATGAATTCACAAGACCCTGAACATATGTTCTTCACCAACCTCCTAAGTCAGGATCCTCAACTCGACCCCACTTATTGTGGGCAAAGTGGATCAACTCCAGTGACCCTTGATGACTCTCCACCCCTACCCCCTAATGAGCCTATCAGCGTTAGGAAATCAATGAGGGGTGCAAATTTCACCCCCGAAGAAGACAAGTTACTTGTCTCTGCTTGGCTAAATTGTAGCCTTGATGCTGTCTAGGGAACAGATTAAAAATACTCACAACTTTGGAAAATTTTTTTTTAGTACTTCCAGCAATTTAAGGAAACCACAAATGACCGAACAATAAAGTCTTTAATTCATCGGTGGTCGGTTATCTAAAAGGCCACAAACAAATTTTGTGCGAAACTAGCCCAAGTTGAAGGGTTAAATCAAAGTGGCATGACCGAACATGATAAGGTAGAATTTTCCTAATCCTTACTTGTTTTATTTTAAAATTTCGGTGGTTTGGTACATTGGTTTAATTATTTGGTTTAATTCTCTTGTGTTTTTTTCCCATGCAATTTTGAGAAGGCCAAACTTATGTACCAATCCCTAGAGAAATGTTCATTTCAGTTCGAGCATTGTTGGCACCTGTTGAAAGACCAACCTAAGTGGATTTGGCGCGCCACAAAGGAGGATCCAAAGAGGAGGAAGACGATGTCCCCATCCCCGACCCCAACTCGATGTTCTGGAGCAACGGTTGATTCAGTTTTTGACCTTGAGGCGGATCATGTGATGGAGAATGAAGTTATCGAGCCTGACCGACCAATTGGAAGGAAAGCTGAGAAAGGAAAACGAAAGGCCCAAGGCCAGCATGCAGAGGAGAACTTCCAACTCAGGAAGATGAAGTATACTCTGTTGGAGGAGTCACGCGCTTGGGAGAAAGAGTTTTTTCGTCTTAAAGCCGAGAAGATGGCGTATGACAGGGAGACGAAGGCCAGAAAATTACGTCAAGAGGACGAACGGCTGCGGTTGGAGGCTGAGAAAGTAGAGCTCGCGAAGAAGGAATCAAATCAGCGCATTATGATGATGGATGTGAGTGTCATGCCAGAATTGCAGCGGCAGTTTTTCCAGCAACTCCAAAGGGAGGTCATGGCGAGACGCAGGCGGTCCGACGATTTGGATTGATTATTTTTTATTTGGTTTCTTATTTAATATTTGTAATAATTATATATGTGTAAAAATACATGTAATAAATTTTTTGTGTATTTGATGATAGTGTAAAATGATAGGGTTGTGCAATTATAATGACTTAATTACAATTTCAGAAACAAACTTACTTACCATTAATATATTCTGGAAATTGATAAAATTAACTCAATACAAATGAAAATCAGATTAACTCAAACATAGGTTACCAATTACATTAAGGAAATAATAAAATCTAAAGCAACCCCGACTAATGTTGTGAATATAATTCTCATTGATGTTCAATTAGATTTTCTTGAAGCTGATGATGTACCGAGCTGTCTCTAATATCATGATGACGCTGGATGAAGTCCGTAAGCTCAGTTGTATGATTGCGCGACAATGATGTCTCTAGTAGAAAGTGATATTTGAAAAAAAAGATAATAAGACAAAAGAGTTAGTAGTTAAGATTGTAAATGGAAGATAGAGAAAAAAGTAATAAAAAAGAATAGAGAAATATTATTTAAAATAATAGAGATAGGGATGGAGAATGAGATGTAGGAGGTTTTTAGAAGATAAACAAATTTTAGGGATAAATTTGAGGAAATGAGTATTTGATTTAAATTATAGGGATGAGGATGAAAAACCGGATGGGGATACCATAACAGGTGCATGCCACTGCCTGACAAGCAACCCAAATACCTTGCAAATTAAGTGCTACTCTTCTTTTCTATTTTTACTCCCAAGAAGCGACTTGAGCAGTATTAAGTTATTAACTTCAGTCAAACAAGAGATGAGATGAAGCATTAGCTGATCCATTGGATATTGGCAAACTGATCATCAAAAGTCAAAACCATCGGTGTAAATGGTCATGGTCTTGAGTTCCAATGTTGGTGATTTCAAATGTCAATTTACACTTGCTTATATTGATCAAGTATTCGAGTCTTGGTGAGGTATTGAAGTCCATTCTTGTCCAACGATTTCAAATTTGGATTTTGCTTGGATTTTGGCGAACTGATCCATTGATCCTTTCTTGAATTCCATTGTTGGTGATTTCAACTGTCATTTTACTTCTCCTGCTCATAATTTCGCTACTGTCAGTACAATGCGAAACAGAACAAAGTAGTCCCTGCTTCTCTGTTATCGAAACCTTAACATTCATACTCTGGTCCCAATGACGAGAAATGGTGACAACCGTCGACTTGGAACCAAAATTAATTGTTTCTTCTCAGCCACTACTTGAGTTTTTCAGATTTGACTAACCACCAAAAGAAATGAACCAAAATTACTGCATTGAAACCATTAATGTTACTACATTCGCCAATGTAAATTGATAACAAAGTTGTGCATGAAAACAATGGACAGACAAACGAGTAAAAAATATGACAAAGAAAATGACTATATGAGGGTAAGGGTACAATGACTTTTGTACCATTTTGGAGCTTCCGAATGAGCTGCATATATAGAACAGAGAGTTATAAAAACAGTCATCAGAATTCTAAATTTCACAGGCTGTAGAATTAGCTAGTTGAAATGAACACGCACCTCGCTCATGTAGAAGTTGATATTATAACTGAGATTGGCAAATGATTTTCTAGATTATTGGTTCAATCGATCACATCTTCGTCAACAAATTTGCAAGGGACGTGGGCAATCTTGCGACGTTCTTTTCCTTTTCTCCTTTGCAACCGTTTGTTCAATGAAGGGCAATTTCTGATCTCAGAAAAGAAATTGAGGGGGATAGCCCCTCTTCTGACATGCTCTTCAGCTTGGGGCAGTTAGAGATGTCCTTGAAGCGAATAGAGGTGAGGTATTGAAGCCCATTCTTGTCCAACGATTTCAAATTTGGACAAGCATAGATATAAAGATCGGTCAGACTTGTGGGAAGCAACATTATCTCTGGAAAAGACACCACATCTTCGGATTTGCCACCGAATGAATAAAGTTTTTAAGTATAATTTTTCAAACCCCATCCCATCTGATTGGCAGCGAGTTTGTCACAATCATGGATGGAAAGGCTCTCAAGATTGGAAGGCAAGCCCCCTTCAGGAAACGACTCGATTTTTTGGCAATTTGATATAAACAAATCCGTTAGAGACGAAAGGAGAGTATGCATCTTGTCGGGTAGTGACCTCATACTAGTACTCCCACCGAAGATCCGGAAACTTGTGAGATTGGGGGCTTGCATCATGTGAATTTTGGGCAATCTTGGATTTTATTTGACGACAACGCTACTAAATCATTCTTCTTTGTTCTAAAACTGTAAGAGATTTAAAATTTCTACACTCCACGAATTATGATTCTTTATCATTTGGTATTGCATCTAATGGAAAGTACTCGAGAGAATCACAATAATATAAACTAAACTCTTCAAGGAATGAATAGTCTAGGTATCTCGGGAGCTCAAACTTCCTACAATTTCGGGGCCCAAGTTGTTTTAATGGAGAGGGTAGACCACCAGTGGGAAGAGACAGAAGTGAGGAACAATCACTCTTGAAGACAACTACTGGAGCTCACCAGTCTCTCAGCCCCCACTTGGTAACATTCTGAAATCACAATTTTGGCCGTAGAAGGAAGATGAACCGGCAAACTTACTGTAAGCTTCGGACAATTGACAATACAAAGCTCACCAAGATGAGGACAGTGTGTGTGGATAGCGTACAGTTGCTATGACAATATGTTCAATTACATACAAATGGCCCCAGTAAATGTGAGTTCTTTTTCCATATCTTCTTGTATAAAGGAAGGATTGTCCACATATAATTTTTTGTTTTTTCTGGAATTTCCACCCATTGATAGATTGATGTTGGCAATGTGAAAATAATGTTTTTATAAAATTTTCTTCTCCCACTCTTATTTTCAGGAATGATGTCTTTTTGTCTTTTGAATTTTCCATCCCAAGCCTTTGATTATAAGATACGGGAAGTGGGTCTTATAATCCTCATTTATTATGATAGAAGTGTTCGGTAGATAGTGTAGAATTCACTTCATATGTCTCTATCACTTGAAGCATTACAATTCGGAGCAGAACTTGAGGGGATTGAAATCACAATAATTGAATTTCTGAATCAAGTGGATTCTCTGAGGAAATCCAAACCCCCTAAACTCTTTATTTATAAGCAAAATGCAATCCGAACAAGCAAACAACTTAGATCTAACAGATAATGAAAAAAGAAAAGAAAAGTTGCACACAAACAGTTTCAACATAAAGCCAAACGTCGTTGTATCATGAAAGTTATCTAGCATTCCAAAACAATATCGCTTCACGAAATGTTCTGTTGGAAAACCCCCCAAGTGTGAATTGCCCAAGTGTGAAATGGTTGTGGATTTATAGCCACCCACCCCCATCCACCAACCACTCACCCACCCATTGAAAAAAACTCTTGATTGTCAACTATGGAGGCTACGTTCGGTGGGCTTATCCTAAAAAAGGAGATGAGTTGTGAAGATGAAAATCATCCTCACTGCGGTGAGAGATCAGGAAGAGGCTTGGGGCGAAATTTGGGTTCTGGGGAAACCCAGAACGGAGTGCTATTTGAGAGATAGAGAGATTGTTGATGAGTGTTTGTAATTTTATACAAACATATTGAAAAATTGAATTTCCGCTTCAGTGGACGTAGGCAAGTTGCCGAACTACTTAAATATTGTCTCTATCTATTGTGGGTGTGATTTCTGGGTGGCTTTAGGCACAACAATTGGTATCAGAGTTTTGGTTCGTGCAACCCAGAAAATTACAGTTGATCAAAATCAACTTTTGATCACACCACAATGTTCCTCTCATCAAGAAGGATCCGTTGCCGCAAACAGCATTGAAAACGGATGTTGGAGGAGCCCGTACGTGCCCCTAGAAGTTGGAAAGTGGAATGCACACGCCTCAGTCCCACTGAGGAAGAAGACGAAGTAGGAAACACGCGCCACGCGCACCTGGAGGAAGAAGACGCGTGGAGCACAAGTCCTCACGCTCCCCCACGCGCGCCTTCACGCGTCCACGCGCCTTCACGCTCCCCCACGCGCGGCCAGAGGTTGAAGAGGAAGTAGCCCAACATGAGACTCACGCGCCTCACACGCTCCAGAAGCACAGCCTTTGCGCGTTCGTTACACGAGCCAGATAGATCTGGACCGTCCATTTTTCAGATCTTTGTTGGGCTAGACCTAAGCCATTCGGAGTCCGATATCAATGATCAAATAGTGCTTTCCAATTATTTGGATCATTCCGGACTCATCCGTCCGGTGAGAATATTGATATTTGCCATCGGTACTTTCGATCTGAACCGTCTATCAGTTGTTGATCATGTTGGGCTAGATCTAAGCCATTTGGGGTCCAATTGTAATGATCAAATAGTGTTGACAAACTATTTGGATCATTCTAGACTCATCTATACGGTGGAAATTTTGAGATTCACCATCAATACAGTCGATCTGAACTGTCCAGGAGTTACAGATCATTTTGAGCTAGATCTACGCCAGTTGGAGTTCAATTGCGATCATCAAATAGTGCCGTCAAACTATTTGGTTCATTCCGGACTCATCCGTACGGTGGTAATGTTGAGATTTTCCATCGGTACTGTCGATCTGAAATGTCGATGGGTTACAGATCATTTTGGGCTAGATCTACGCCAGTTGGAGTCTAATTGCGATGATCAATTGGTGATGTCAAACTATTTGGATCATTCCGGACTCAGTTGTACGGTGGGAATATTGAGATTCGCCATCGATATTGTCGATCTAAACTGTCGATGTGTTGCAGATCATTTTGGGCTAGATCTACGCCAGTTGGAGTCTAATTGCGATGATCAAATGTGTTGCCTAGATGACTAACACAAGAGGGGGTGAATTGAGTTGTATTTAAAAAAATAACAATTATAAATCAAATATACAATATAAAATATAAACAAAATATGAAACAGTAATAAATATAAAGAGTAAGGGTAAGAGAGAAGCAAACTTAGTATGTTAACGAGGTTCGGCCCTACTGCCTACGTCCTCACCTCAAGCTACCCCTTGAAGATCCCCGAATTCACTATTCAATCTGCTTCAGATGGAGATAGAAACCTATTACACCTCTGAACAACACCGCTACAAAGGATCCGTGTAGAACACCCTCTACACTTGCAATCACCTTACACGTGGTGATTCAACTATTCCCTGTGTAGAACACTTTCTACACACACAAGGGTTATACACACCCTTTTACTGATACAAGAATTGATAGTGGGTAGGTTATCAGAAAACACTCCTCAATGAATGAAATAAGAACAATACAAGCACAAACTCTATCTCTCAAAATGAACAAGGATTAAGGCTCAATGCTTAGAGAGGAGAGAATGAAAGTTTTGAATGAATATTGTATGCTCTTGGTGTTGTGAATGTGAAGCTCTCAAATCATCTATTTATAGGCATATGAGACTTCATATTCAAATTTAAAAAGATTCACATGTCAAAGACATCATCATTCACTTTTCAAAAATTCAAACCTAATCTTTTTACTTTTTGCATATGACAAAAGGAGCACACTTTGCTTTTCAAAAAAATCAAATCTAATTTTTTACTTTTTGCATATGAAAAAAAGAGCACACTTTACTTTTCAAAAATTTCAACCTAATCTTTTACTTTTTGCATATGACAAAAGAAGCACACTTTACTTTTCAAAATTTTCAAACAAAGACATCTTCCTTTTGCATGAGTCAAGAAAAGCATCAATCACTTTTGAAAATATTCAAATAAAACATGCACATGTGAAAGATGACAATCAATTATCTTTCAAAATTTTGAAATTTAATTTTCAAAACATTCATGCACATATGGAAAATGTATTTTAATGCTTTATGATAAAATATTAATTTTTGAGCCTTAATCCTAATTTCGAATTTTAAGAGATTTACAACATTCCTCTATGACTTTAATGTGAACTTGTTTCCTTCTTGCTCATGCTTAGTTTCTTGATGTGCTTGACTTCATTGTGTGGACAACTTGAGCTTGAGACTCCTTCATTCTTTGAATTCATTTGTTATCATCAAAATCCATGTTTAAATATATAATTACACAAAACTTGAAACCTTAGGTTCAACAATGTCCCCTTTTTTGATGATGACAAATACTTGATAGAACCTGAAGCCTGTATTAATACTTAAGCTCCCCTTGAGAATGTGCGTTAGTTTTTCAAGCAAAAATATAAATATAATTCCAAGCATATATAACAAGTTTAGCAATTTAAACAATGTTAATGTTCTAGTCTAAAACTAATAGTTTGGCTAATAAGTCAGACTCCGATGCTATCTACGACTTGGTGAGTCTCGGGACTCGTTACTCATCCTCTATTGTTGCTTTTTCCCAGTGGGTACAAGCCAAAAACTATGAGGTTGAAAGGCTTAAAGAACAAATTGTTGTACTTCAACGAATTGGTCAAGAGTCTTACACAAGGGAAGGAATCCTTCGACAGAAGAATAAACAGTTGAAATCTCTATTGGATTCTTCATTCCGCTTGCCAGTTCCCATGGATAGGGATGACATGATATTGTATGAAGAGAATGAGCGTCTTAAATATGAGGCTAAGAACCTCAAGTTTATGTAAAAGTATTTAAAAAAATATCTCTCTATTTTTATGAACTCTGATCTATCTTTTAAGAGATATTCATAATATGCATCATACATATTTCTCTTCTAATCATACATAATCTATCTTCTGGTAAAGGTTTTGTGAATATATATGCTAACTGATCGTGTGTGTTTGTGAACTCTAGTACTATATAGCCTTTCTACACATGATCTCGAAGAAAATGATATCTTATTTCAACATGCTTAGTTCTAGAATGTTATATTGAGTTCTTTGAAGGATTTATAGCACTTGTATTATCACATTTGATTAGAATGTGATTATACATGAGTTTAAAATCTTCAAGTTGTTGCTTTATGTAAAGAACTTGAGCACAACAATTACCCGCAGCAACATATTCTGCCTCAGCAGTAGATAGTGCAACAGAATTTTATTTTTTACTAAACCAAGAAACTAGTGCATGATCTAAGAAGTGACATGCTCCACTAGTGCTTTTTCGATCTATTTTATAGCCAGCATAATCTGCATCTGTGTAGCTGATTAGATCGAAAGATGTGTGCTTAGGGTACCATAACACTAAGTTAATTGTACCACTAAGATATTTAAGAATGCGCTTAACTGCAATTAAATGAGATTCTTTTGGAGATGATTGAAAGTGTGCACATAAGCACACACTGAACATATTATCTAGTCTACTCTGGCTGTCAAATATAATAAACTACCAATCATCCCTCGATATACCTTCGAGTCAACTAGCTTACTGGATTCATCTTTATCAAGTTTAGTAGATGGGCTCATTGGTGTTCCAGTTTCCTTAGCACCTTCCATCCCAAACTTCTTCAGCAATTATTTAATATATTTTGATTGATTGATGAATGTCTCACTTTTTGCTTGCTTAATTTGCAATCCGAAAAATATTGTAAGTTCTCCCATCATGCTCATTTCAAATTCATCCTGCATAGTCTTAGCAAAAACTTGACATATATTTTCATTAGTAGCACCGAATATTATATCATCAACATAAATCTGAATCAAAAGAATATCATCATTTTCGTATTTAATGAAAAGAGTTGTGTCGATTTTTCCTCTTGAAAAACCTTTTTTAATCAAAAAACCACTGAGTCTCTCGTACCACACTCTAGGAGCTTGTTTGAGTCCATATATTACTTTTGTGAGTTTGAAAACATAATTTGGAGAAATATGATTTTCAAAACCTGGAGGCTACTCAACATATATCTCTTCATTTATAAAACCGTTTAAGAAAGAACTTTTAACATCCAGTTGAAACAATTTGAAATCTTTATAACAAGCATATGTAAGTAACATTTTAATAGCTTCTAATTTCGCGACTAGTGCATATGTCTCGTCATAATCAATTCCTTCTTCTTAATTGAAACCTTGGCTTACATGTCGAACCTTATTTCTAGTAATGACTCCGGACTCATCTTTCTTATTTCTAAAAATCCATTTTGTTTTTACTTGTAGAGAACTTCATGCATACCTATAAAAACAATTAAAATGAATTTTCTTGGTGTCCAAGTTCTTTGGGTCCTTTATTTATTAGTATTAGAAGAAACAAGATATTTAGGTACCCATATGGCCCTAATAGTCATTATATGCTTTCTTCTAATAAGACAAGAATGATAATTATAACCATTTCTATTACAAAAATTGCAAATAGCATGTGGCATATATGAAGAACTTGAGTGATTATAATAGTATCCTGTTTTGACGAACTTAGTATGAAAAGAATTTTGAATATTGGACTTTGATGTAGAAGGATTATCAAAGAAGTTTTTATAAGGTTTGTATTTTTGTTTTGACATATATCCCAAGCCTGCTTTATCAAAAACACATTTTTGACTACCAAGAAGTTTTTCAAAATACTTTCTTTTCTTAAAATATCAATTTCATTTGTTAAAGAAGAATTTTTCTTTTTCAAAGAAGTATACTTGATACCCAATTTTTCAAATTCCTCATATACCTCTTCTAAAACATTTTGCAATTCTTCATATGAAGGATCTTCAACATTATCAAGATTTGTTAACTCAATATCACATTTAGCCATAAGACAAATATTTGCTGATTCTCCATTACTTGCTTCACTATCTGAGCTACTTGAATCATCATCCCATGTAGCTTTCATTGCTTTCTTGCCTTTGTTTCGATCTTTCTTTAATAGAAGACAATCTGGCTTGATATGACCAGGCTTATTGCATTTATAATAAATTAAAATATCATTTTTACCTGAATCTTTCTTGGAAAACTTTTTGAAGGATTTTCTCGGAGGAGTTTTATTTTTCTTTAAGAACCTCTGAATTCTTCTTGTTATCATCGCAACTTCTTCATCTTTGTCATCATTTTCCTCATCTTCATCACTTTCACTTTCATGAGGAATAGCTTTAAGTGTCAAGCTCTTCTTTGGCTTTCATTCTTCTTCTCCTCTTTTTAATTTGTACTCATGGGTGATAAGTGACCCAATGAGTTCATTCACTTCAAGTTTCTTAAGGTCTCTAGCTTCAAGAATTGCTGTCACTTTTGATTCCCAACGTTTTGGTAGAGAGTTGAGAATTTTTCTTACTATCTCTACTTTGGAATAAACTTTGCCAAGAGCTGTCAAGCTGTTTATGATGTTAGTAAAACGAGTGTGTATACTAGAAATAGATTCATCATCATTCATCTTAAACATTTCATATTCATGAGTAAGAATATAAATTTTTGATTCATTGACTTGAGAAGTTCGTTCATAAGTAACTTCTAAGTTTTTCCAAATTTCCTTTGCCGTAGCACAAGTCATTACTCTATTAAACTCATTACCATTGAGAGCATTATATAATAAATTCATAGCAGTTAAATTCAAAGTATAAAGTTTATCGTCTTCACGATTAAACTCTTCTTCTTCCTTTTTGACCTTTACTCCATCAACCACTTTTGTTGGAATATAAGGTCCATTTACACTGCATTTCCAAATTTCTCGACCTTGAGCCTGAAGGAATATTCTCATTCTAACTTTCCAGAATGAGCCACACTTGTCTGGTCACGGACGGATCCACCGAAAAAAAAAAAAAAAGATTCAGAACTGTAATTCAGTTATCTTTTGCTAATTTTCTCGTATTCTCTTTTTGCAGGTACGATTTTATTTTGACGAAAAATGGATTAAGAGAACATTGCC